>OY986048.1:12204951-12437440 GCA_963920205.1 Stenodema calcarata | reverse complement strand
ATAGCGTCTCAGGTTACGTCAAATTTTGTCTCTTTTTCTTTCTTTCTGTGAAATATTTATTTTTACATACATGTATACAGGGTGCTTCTTATATGAATTTTAATTCTTTTTTTTTGATAAAACTGAAAGACCTGTGTTTCCTATTGACATGGATATGTCTATTATCTGGGGGTCAGTCAAAAATTTCCGTCAGCAAATTTTGCGTCATCAAAACAAAATTTAAAAAAAAGTAAAAAAACATTGTAACGTTTTTTGGGACACTTCCGGTGTTTGGAGAGGGTAGCGAGTATCATGAAAGTTTTCGAAAAAAGCAGACGATTCCAACGAGTGGTGAAAGATTCCTGTGCGATGAACACTACGGAAGTTCCATTTCCCTACCAACGGCTTGGTTGTACGTGGAAATCATAAGAATTTTTTCGTTACGGTTTTGGGTGGCTCCTAAACCTAACTAAAAGTGCTTGTAGTGAATATTAAACGACCTATTGTTAGCCTCGCAACAAATAAGTAGGTACCTAGCAGTTGTTTACACCGATATCGTTGGATATAGATATTGATATTTCATCAAAAATAATTCCGGTGATGACTAAATTAAAGTCCAAGACATCCGCTGAACGTGTACAAATATACCGCCAGAGGAACTTTGAACAGCAGGTTGACGCGTTTATCCATTCGTTACCGGGTACCTCTTCTATGACTAACGAGGAGAAAATTTTCCGGTATAACCAAATGATCGCAACCAGGAAACAGGAACAAACTGAAATTCGAAAGAAAGAAGCCGAAAGTCGATAGAAAGAACAAGCCGAAATTCGGAAGAAAGAAGCTGAAAGACGAAAGAAAGAACAAGCCGAAATTCGGAAGAAAGAAGCTGAAAGACGAAAGAAAGAAAAAGCCGAAATTCGAAAGAAAGAAGCCGAAAGTCGAAAGAAAGAACAAGCCGAAATTCGGAAGAAAGAAGCTGAAAGACGAAAGAAAGAACAAGCCGAAATTCGGAAGAAAGAAGCTGAAAGTCGAAAGAAAGAACAAGTCGAAAAACGTTAACTCCAAGCAGCCAATGCAAGTAAAAAATATCGTCTCAAGAGAAAGGTAGAATCATTGAGTAATCAAATTGAAGTAGTCGAATCTCGTAATGAAGAATCCGTTGAAACTCCTCCGATCAAACAAATCATAACCGAAAATGTTTTAGCCGATGTAGAATTCTCCAAACGTTTGAGATTTGCTTATATCTTTGCTTATATTGCTTATATCTTCACAGATAAGGCAAATCTCTCTTATCTGAAGTTGAATATTAAACGACCTATTGTTTGCCTCGCAACAGATAAGTAAGTACCTAGCCGTTGTTTACACCGGTATGATTTTGAGAAGACATATCCATGATCTAAGTGGTCTCCCTGTAAGGGAGATTTTTTCGTTTTCTTTATACAGCGATGGCGAAACTCATGTCTCAGCAAATATACGATATGTTCAACTGTGTGTAAAGAAATTTGTGTCCGCATATCTAATGTCATGAACAAATATTTGCTTCATCCATGACTCCAAAATAGGACCTTTCCTTGTCAACGATCGAGGGCCTAAGGTATTCCGCCTTAAGATAGGCGATCGAGATAGGCATCTTACGCAGTGGCTTCTGTACAAGGTGGTACAATGGGCCAGGATCAACCAGCCAGCAACAGTCCCGCAAGATACGGTTTGCCATGTGACGTCGTCCCTGAAGGGGGAGCCGTGTGGCGACTCCACACCATTTTTACTTTTTCCAAATTTAATTTCGAACAGTTGTTTTTCAAAATTGAGTCTGTTTACAACAGTTAAAAAAAGGTTCCGTGTTAAAAACTTTCAAGAAAATTACAAGTTCGGTTTCAAGTTGTGGAATTAACTTCATTAAATTCCCCTTCCCTCATAAAACTTTCCTTCACGTATTATGTAATATGTTTTGTATCTATTTTTTATTCTGCATTCAACTGCGCTATTTTCAATTTTTTACGACTGGGCCAAATTGGCCCATGCACACCAACTTCGTTTTTTTTCGGATGGGAACCTTCTTTTTTATTTTAGATTTGGATTCTACGTAAAATTTCATGAAAATTTAACCCCTCAACGGATTGGTTCGGTCGCACACAACCCACGCTGTGAGCCCGCCAAAATTGGCCCAAAATTCATATTTTATGTATGAAACCAAGTGTGGTACAGGAAATTTCATTATTTTTTACGCTGATTGATGTGGTGCTATCCGTTAATGAAATTTTACGTAGAATCCAAATCTAAACTAAAAAAAGGGAGTTCTTTTTGAAAAAAACGAAGTTGGTGTGCATTGGGCCACTTTGGCCCAGTCGGAAAAAATTGAAAATAGCGCAGTTGAATGCGGAATAAGAAAATAGGAAACAAGAGTTTTTCAGTTTTTTTTCAAAATCCCTCACAATAAAGAATTTAAATTCATATCCACTAGTTAAGGACCACCCTGTATATTGTACACATACCTATATGGAGTGATAGATAACGCCTAAGCGAAACGTTGTTAGCTAATTTGTAAATACTAATTTACGTTTTTTTTTTTTTTTCATTTTAAATCAGCCCGGAATTCAGTTTGAATAATATGCTGAAATATTAATTTAAAACCTGCATACTCACTTGAATGTCCAATGAAGCCTTCATTTATCAGTTCGATTCCTAATGAATTTGATCTTATAGATATATCCACACTACTTCATAACTCACGTTAACGAGTAATCACTAGGCTTTTGTCAGTGATGGGAAAAAAAGTTGTTGTATCGGTGGAAATTCGTTTTAATAATATAGAGCCAGGCCTCCATCCACTCCACTCACAACTACCAAAACACACTCCAATCAAACTTTCATGAAAGCCCGTATATAAACGTGTATCTAATTAGCCCTCGCTGAGAGGGATACAACAGCCGGTAAATAATTATAATACGGAAATAATACGGTCTTCGTTTTCGTTCCCCAAAAATAAATATGTGAGGGCTGCATGTTTGGCTCTTGAAATGAAATTTTCAATGTCTGAAGAGGTTTCACCCCTTCATAAACAAATCCTTTCCCATTCTCAATCCTTCGACCCTATCAACTTCCCGTTGCTCTTGAGGGAATTTCGAAAAAGAATTATAAAAAATAAGCCGGCGCGGAGCTCGGAGTACGGTTGCAAACAAAATTAACAATCCTGAACACAAGGCGGTGTTTCGGCGGTGGTGGGAGAGGGGCCCTCACAAGGCAGGCTTCCTGTTGTAAATTAGGATCGAAAGGGGTCAGTCTCCCCTCGGGGCAGTCAAGTTGCCATGTCAATAGGCAGGTTTGTATTCCTTTATTCTTTGAATGAAAAAGATAGAACTGAAAAGGGTGAGCAATTCCGACTGCTCCAAGCAAGATGTTACGAATACCTAGCAAGTTCATTTTCTAACAACCCACCATGTACAATTTGTCTTATTTTGCCCTGCGAGTTACGTTTTGATCCTGTTAGGAGATCGAAGGTTTAACTCGCGCAAGATGTGGTGATCTAACCTGCTATTAACTACGCACCCTAATCACCGCTGACTTTAATACCAATCATATGTTCTGACTGACGCGTTTCTTCAACTTTTTTAACTTTACGTAGCATTCGATACGATATTCACTTTGTACTTCTACATATGCAATCAATCCCCCATAACCAGAGCCCTTCAAATGCCATATTTCCATGGCGCCATACTAAAATGCCATATTTTGTCAATGTTGGGCAAACATGCCCTATTTTGCCGATTTCAGAGTGAAATGCCATAAATACACTGGAGACCAAAAAAACCGGCGCAGTTGAATTTTTGTCGAAGAGTCAAGTTTAAATCGATAACAGTTGGGTTAGAGTCAATAGTAAGGTCAATAACAAGGTTAAGAGAGATTACTTGCCGAGGTCCATCCCTGTTTTTCCTTAACTATCCAGTTTTTTCCTGTAATGCTCTCATGAAATCACGATAGAAGCCTACAGGAAACCGTGAAGCTGGTAGCTACACCAGAAGGCCGGCATCAGGGCGGATCCTGCTGCAAACCCAAGCAGCGTGATCTCCAGCAAATTGAAGACGAGCCGTTCGGTGTGCTGGGGTGAGTAGAGGACCTAAAGCACGGACTCTGGAGTGAAGATTAACATCAGCAGGCTTCTGTAGGCTTCTATCGTGAATTCAAGAGAGCATTACAGGAAAAAACTGGATAGTTAAGGAAAAACAGGGATGGACCTCTGCACGTAATCTCTCTTAACCTTGTTATTGACCTTACTATTGACTCTAACCCAACTGTTATCGATTCAAACTTGACTCTCCGACAACAATTCAACTGCGCCGGTTTTTGTGGTCTCCAGTGTATTATTTGAGAAAAAAAATTAAGAAAATGCCTTACTATGAGGGAGAACAAGTAGGGTGTTGTAGTGGTGTTGAACTTTCGATAGGACTATGATTATTATCGATAGTTTCAGACTATCAAAAACTATCGATTCTCAGCGGACTATCAATAGTACTATTGGAATCAACTGAAAATCCACATGTTCCCAGAAAAATCACGTACTTGCAGGTGGAAATTGAACAAAATTACCTTAGAGGAAGAATCTACTCCTCTAGATGTTTCTTCCATTTTCTTGATCAGCGCCACTTTTGTATTCATTCATTTTTTCGTTCGTAGCATTATTTTGTCAGATAAGTTTTGGTCTTCCAGCAATTATACCAATTAGAATAATTCTGAGACCACTGTTCCCCTGAAACACTTGGCACCCAGAGAATATTGTGATGAAATTATTACAAACTCCCATGTGTTTAAGTTGTAAGTATGAACGCTTTCCGATTTCATACTTTAACATTCTTGCGGTTCATTTCACATGTAGTATTTTGTGCTTAATAAAGCCTTGCTTAAGGTTCAAACGCATATCTTTATTACAAATATATATTGCCCGATGAATGCAATCCATCTCCTGAACTCGAATCGACGCTGAACAACCAAATTACGATAATCGCAACGCACGAGAAGTGGAGCACTACCGATTTCAGACCTGCCGAAGAATAAATAACAACAGTATGATAGAATACAGCCATAATCACATCCTTTCACAAACGGAAATCAATAATGAAATTTCTGGCCCCTAGAATATTCTTGTGAAACGGTTTACGCTAATTTACCATGAACCATTTCTTAAGGATTTTTTTCTGATATTTTGTTCTGAATGGGTGATTGTGGTGTTCCAATTACTGCTGTCTTTAATGCCGATTAAGAAACACTGAAGTGTTTCATCATCTTGTAACAACGACTCCCTTTGCTGTGTTTTGCCTAAAATTATATGTAGGCTGGTTATCATTGCACAAGACATAGACGCATTCATTATGCCTACTACTTCTCGTTGTCCCATCTAAGTTTATGAAGGGCAACGATCTCCTCATATTTTTCGCATCATAAAATCCTGTCGCCTTCCTCATTATATGCAACCAAAAAGCGCATTCCCTACTAACAGTTCCTTCCAATGATTCGATTCTCTGAGGGCCGATTTCCAGTTATCCCAGCCGACTTATAAATCGGAGAAAAACAACTGAATTAAGTGTTGAAATAACAAACATCCTTTGAATAAGATAGTTTCATTTTGGATATGATTACCATGGTTTGGAATCGTTGAGAGTGTGTTGTGTGGTGGTGGGGGAGGGGAGAAAGCTGGGCCCTACGGAAAAGCAAGAGTTGAGGGGTAGTCAGCAGGTATTACAACAATCAACAAGGGTGTCTCCACTCCTCAACCCTATAAAACAACCCACTACACGTCAGTCCCTTCAAACGTCCTGGCCCCTTCAGAGCGCCTACCTCTTGGAGCCTGCGAGATCAAAGCGACTCCGCTAGTGGTAAAACTTTGTAAGATCTTCACAGTGAATAATAAATGACGGGCGAGGATAAGGACGATGAGGGCTTCTCAGCCTAACGAATTAGCCCTTTACGTTCAATCATTAATAATCCAATCGATCTTTCGGTATCTTCCCGAGGCTCCATCACACCAAAGAGAAACTCTCCTCTCAGGATGGTTAGGGCTACTTCAATATCTTGACGCTTGAAAGGTTTAAGAACCATAGACGTCGGCTCTCGATAAAATGGTATAGGATTTTGGAAAGTAATGGCGAATGACGTGATGGTCATCAGACCCCGTGGGAAGCACCGATAGATCAAGAGTGGTGTTATCAATAAATTAATAGGAAGCTCGTCACAGATATTTCTCGAGAAGCCAACCTCGGGAGAAGCTAACAGGAAGGTCTATTCCCATATCAATCTTGTGATTAATAGTATCCATACGTCAAGAAAATGTACAGTACTATTAAGAAACTGTTTCATAATTAGGTGTACTTTTAAACCAACTCAGTTTTCCAAACGTCTCTAGGGTACATCTTCAACCACAGCTTCCGGTACACCACCTGCCGGGGTTTCATCCGTCTACCTGACCGGGATGCAAGTTATGCAAATAAGACGTTGAATAGCCGTGAATATTTTAGAGTAAATGTCTTTCGTTGAATGCCAGAAACAACAAGTTACTGAATTTTTCAGCGTTACAAGTTACTGAATTTTTCCACGTGGCCACGGGCGTCTTTACTCGTGATTTCGGACTTGCATCGTACCAGGTGAGGGGTGATGGAGGAGAATACAGGTGGAACGAGAGTCCCCTTAGACCAAGAGCAGTCAGGTCAACGAATTCAACTAATTCAGTCCCAGTACACGAGGACTCCTCTCAATGTGCCATTGCGCCTACCATTTCTGCGTCACCAGAAGCCCGGATGTCAGCGGTGCCTGCACCAGAAGATGCCCAAGATGATCACACGCCTACCCCAAATACACCAAACGTTTTGGTCCAAAACCCATGACACCAGAACCACGTACCAAATCAACCCGAGTTCACAAGATACCATATAGTCCATAAGTTCAAGGACTATGACTGTTCATCTTGAATCTCGAAGAGTCTTGACATCATTTTTGAAATGAGTTTTGTTTTTAGGGTTCTCAGGTCATTTTTGTTCAATTTACTTTTTCCTGTGAGTTTGTTCAAGGTAGAATTTTTTATTTCTGTTGTTGCTAATTCTGTGACTAGAAAGGGAATGTGTGGTGGACGATAAATAATATAGACAACAACAATACTGATAACAGGACATTTGATGAGCGGTCTAGTTTTGAGTTACCAATTTGTCAAATAAAATACTTCCATAAATTGCTACTAAAACAGTGCCCTCAAATGGGTGATGGGGGTCGATCATGGCCTCATTATGAATTATGAGAGCAACGGATTGGCCAATGGTGATGGATGAACTCATACTGACGATATATGGTGGCACCAAGAAGAAACCCCAATTCTAAGTTCTGTGACTGGAAATCCATCAAAATATTTGAAAATGTTCTCTATTCACCATGAGTGCAAAATTATTTAAAAAATCAGTGCATGTAGGTATATGATTAAATACGTTTTGAAATTTATATATGAATTCAGTACAGACTAAAACGGATTCGAGTCGAAAAATTATTCAAGACTATCCAGTTTTGTTTACAATAACATGGAAGTATTCGTAGTTTAAATGAAGGAACCGTGTTTTCCATACCTCAGACAATGTTGACTTCGTATATGAATTTTTCCTGAGTCTACTTGCCCTAAAGTGAAAATCCATTAGTGACAATACAAACTCTCTGCCTTGGACCATGGTACCAGTGTTTTCGTTCACGTTTTATACCTCTGTTTTGATGCATCGAAACCAAAATTCTGTGTTGCAAATGTCTGCGCTCATGGCACTACCAACATGAATGTATCGAATGAGTTGTGAAGCTCATGAGGCTCTGAAAGGACATTACTCATTCCTTTCTAGATTTGACAGATCATATATGGAGTTGTCATTCTTTTCGTTGTTTTCGACAAACGTTTAGCCGGTAATGGATGTGTGCGGCTTGAGAATATGAATTGAAAGACACCCTGATTCCTTTTTCTCTCTGTTGATAAATGAAAAGCCTGGTGCCTTCTTCGTGGTCGGCATTGCCAAGCTCCTTTCTCCCAGGATCGAATCGCAATATTTCACCTGTCAGAGTTGCAATCACCCACTCACGTGTTCCAACCCTCTGGCCCTTTTTTCCCTTTCCTTCTAAATCAATATCTCTATCTCCCCTTGTGTTGATATTGTAGTGCCATCAATCACACCCATGTGGGTCTTTCCAACAGCGAGCTCTTTCAAACATTAGCTGTGTGTGGCGTTCCTTTTCACAAGTATCTCATTTTTTCAAGTTGTGTTCCAGAGTAGTTATGGACGCCAGATATTTTTACAATCACTGCAGTAAATTGTCACTACGCGTTAAATGAGCGCTGTATTATTTTTTCAAAGAACATTATAGAAATGGGAGCAATATTAGATTACATCGATATCCGTCCACCATTATCCGATATAGCGATATTGATACTGGAATCGCCAATAGCGCATCCATAAAGCATAGCGTTTAATTTGGTGAGAGGTTGGGCGCAAGCTAATCACTCCCGCGGTCAACCTGCCCTTAATCAGACTAGTTTTCTTCGTTTTGGACGCGCATCCTCATCAAACACATCAAAATCTCAGGTGAAATGCCACTTCATTTCCATCTCCACTATTTCCCCGATCAATTGTGAACAGTATTGAGTATTGTTGGAAATTCTATTTATTTTTCTGGGATATACCTATTTTTCTCACATTTTTTATGCAGAAATACAGTCCACGAGCTGTTTCTTTTTCAAACACCTGCACAAACCCTACATACCTAAATTCACCAGTTCAATACACTAACAGGTATCGACTAGGTGTAATGATTAGTGTCATCAACTTCTCCCGTTGATAAGGAATATGGTTCAAGGATATGGTTCAACCTCTAGGGCCTATAGGATAATGATATCGATATCACTCTACCCGTATGTCCCACCTCTATAAGTTCCATGGTAAATGCACAATAGTTCCTGTGATGGCACAGTGGTCGAGTAAACTTGTGCGTGTCATTTGTTGCTTGATGTTTCATTCAACTCATCGGGGAGGTTAGCAGCCCATTTCCAATAACAATACTTGAACAACCTTCTAATAATTTAATATGGCATCAAATTACAATTTATATACATATTGTTAGGATATTGTTAGGCAGTGTCATGCGCGGCTTCTGTATCTCTGCAACCAAGCACTCGTGTTCCCTTGACCTGTTATCCCTCATGTTCACCAATGCTCTCTTCCATGACATGCGAAATGCCAGGAACACGAGTGGATGGCATTGATGGCCTTGAGCTCCTTGATGGTCCCTGAAGTCTGCTGCAGCTGGTCCCTGCAATGTCCACAGTCTCCGGACCTGGAAACTAGTGGCACTCAATTTTCCTGTTTTTCCTCCTACAATCTCGTTGAAAATGTTCCTACGGGCTACACATCCAGCTTCGAAGTACCTTCCTCGAGCGGGGCTCAGCTCCCCATTCGTAACTGTGGCCTTTGGCCAAGCAAGCTCCTTCGCGATCCTCCAGATGAGATCGTCTTCGCCCATCTTGACTTCCACCCTTGAGACTCGGTGTGGCTCATGAGCTGAATGCATCGGTTGCGGTTCAGGTTCAGCTCCTTGCCGACACTAGGCATTAAGTATGCGTGTTGCAAAGACTTGCGGATACACATTTTCGTCTGAAAATCATAAGGTGCGAATCGACAGTGCGAGGCACCTATCGATACCTCTTTTCTTTTCTTTTCTTTTTTTCAAAACAAGGTAGGTAACGTGACCGAAAATGTTCTTTTTGATTATTTACTTGTATTTAGTTACTAGGTTTGTTTACACGTATTTTCTATATATATGTTTTCTATATTATTATGTTTATATTATATATTGTTTATATTATATGTTTATTATGTTTATTATTATTATTATTATATATGTTTTCTATATTATATTGATTATTTACTTGTATTTAGTTACTAGGTTTGTTTACACGTATTTTCTATATATATGTTTCTATATATATGCTTTATATATTTTCTATATATTTGTTCTTTACACGTATTGACAGTGCGAGGCATGTGTCGCGAGGCATGTGTCCTGAGGCATGCGGAGCGAGCAGCCACTGTGCGAGGCATGTGACGCGAGGCATGTGTCCTGAGGCATGCGGAGCGAGCAGCCACTGTCGACACTAGGCATTAAGTATGCGTATTGACAGTGTGAGGCATGTGTCGCGAGGCATGTGTCCTGAGACATGCGGAGCGAGCAGCCACAGTGCGAGGCATGTGTCGCGAGGCATGTGTCCTGAGGCATGCGGAGCGAGCAGCCACTGTCGACACTAGGCATTAAGTATGCGTGTTGCAAAGACTTGCGGATACACATTTTCGTCTGAAAATCATAAGGTGCGAATCGACAGTGCGAGGCACCTATCGATACCTCTTTTCTTTTCTTTTATTTTTTTCAAAACAAGGTAGGTAACGTGATCGAAAATGTTCTTTTTGATTATTTACTTGTAATCAGTTACTAGGTTTGTTGGTGAAGATGGAGTGGGCATAATAATTATTTGGCGGAAGCTGTATTAGGGTGGGCCGGTGGTGATGTAGGACTGTCGCCGTATTGCGGATGGTGAAGAACCTCGCGCAACACGCCCTCTTTGGAAAACGGGCTCTACAGTTCGAGATAACATATTAATTATTATTGCAGCACGCAGGGTATCCCGCCATTGGAGGCGAACGTGCGGCTTTGGAGTTGAAAGAGTTTTTGCTGCCGAAAACCGTCATGGATTAGGGTTACCCCACCCCGAGCACACAAAGTAACATCCTAATATGGCTTTTTGCAGAGGTTAATGACGTATCATGAACAACGACAAATTACTGAATTCAATATGAAATGAGGGGAAACAGATTCTACCCCATTGCTTTTTACGACCTCAGGGTTACGTTATAAACCACCAACTTGACTCTATCGAACGCTTCTACTTGCGTGACCATCGGACTGAAATATACTATATACAATATTATTATATATTTCTCGTTAGGTGTCTACTCATCGACAAACAACAAACTGTTTTGTCGACACTTTTGGTTTGTATTCGTTTGGTGAGGAAACTGAAATAACTTCGTGATCAACAGCCTTTTTCTAAAATATTATAGATCTGTTTAAACATCTAGTTACTCTAATTTTATATATAGTGATAAACATTTGGTGGATTTGGTGGGGGCTGAGTTGAAACAACATCCAAGGGCTTGGTCCTTCTTGATCACCGTACGTAACCACTGTTGTCCAAGAGGCGCAATAATGTTTTTAGCGAATTTTCGAAGAAAATGTAGCTATTGTTCTTGGTCTAACATTTTTCAAACTCGAGTTTTCGAAAAACATATTCGTATTAGTCTGCTCTTATCTGATGACGGAATGCGATATCGCAATTCTGACTTCCCCGTCGTGTTTAGCGTCGAAATGTGCAAAAGCTGAAGAGGGGTTAGGGGAGTTTTTGGGTATGGGGGACAGGTTCACCCATAAATTCCAATAATGAAATGTCTGTCAAGTGACGCCTACTTTTAAAGGTTTTTACACACTGAATAAGATGGTTAACTCAGAATTGATATATCTTATTCCGCTGTCAAACAGGAGGACTTTGAAGATGAAGAAACGTGGTTGATACTTAAGATGTTCTTCATGGACATCATGTTCTTTTATGGAGACATTTTACATATTTTATGTTTGTGGCGCGTCCTCTTGAGCTCCACAGGGTTTTCTGACGTCTTCATTACCATTCTGATTTAGAGTCTTTTCAAGACCAGCACTTTGTTCACAATTAGAGCAAAAAGGTGGAACAAATAAACAAAAGAAAACACCAATATGAGAGTCATTCAAACGGTGGGTTTCGTCCGATCATTCGTGATCACTCACGCTCACGTTCGGGTATTTGTGCTAGGTTCCACCGTAGAGCTGGGCGTACAAAGGTCTTAAAACACTATCCGAATCTAAATCTATCCAAGTTTGTACGAAAACCCCTCACATCCCTATTAATACTTCCGAGATATGAAGTCTTGGAATTTTCAAACCTCATTTTGAACCCCTTCCTGTTCTGCCCTGTTAAGATAAAACGCCTCAACTCAAGAATCAAAACATTGCAGAAATTCGCCTCAAAGTTTTTTACTGAAACCATTGATGTACGTTGACTGCAACTCATTAAAATCCCATTTATTGGTGTGATATCGATATGACTTCTACCAATTCAACAAAAAAAACCTCGCAAATTAATCCATTTATAATCGATTAATTGCAGTTATGGCGATTTTAAAATTTCCAGCTTCCGTTTTGGGATTGTTTGCGTAGGTAAAATGTCTCAACTCGCTCGTGAGGCAGTCACCTTAACTCAATCAAACGGATGTTTTGTCAGGAAAATGTTGTACATTTTTGTCGGTTAAACGCCCCATCTCAATATTTTGATGAGTTGAGGCGTTTTATGGTTTATGATCTGAATTTACGCCACTGAAAATTCCGGTTCGAATTTTGAAATTCGGGCTTCGCCATCGAAAAGGCCAGGTCCAAAATAGGGGGGTTCCGTAAAAACCCCATTTTCGTAAACATTGGACTTGAGGCGTTTTTATTTAACAGGGCAGTATTGGCGTAGGGTTATAAAAAGTTTCAAGGAAGAAGAAGATTTTAGTAATTTTTTGTTGAACAGTATTTTCATTAAGGAGTAAGTGTACACTCACTGGTCGTTTGGTTTATATTTTCTATAAGTATGTACATGGCTTAGGTTTATTTATACTGGGTAAGGTATTTTGGTGAGGGACAACTCTACCAGATAGCACAAGTTCACAAGAACTTTTATTCTGGTAGGCAGGGCTTTTGTTTTTGTTTTTTTAGTTCTATTTGCTGTCGTTATAAGGGATACTGTTATAGACATAAATATTAAGTTAGTATTCAAATTTTCTTATATACAAATGTATTGTTAGTAAAATTTGTATGTGATTATCTGCCAATAAATAAAATAAATAAATAAATAAATAAATAAATAGTCCTCGGCCTGGTTCAAGCATACAATTAAAGTTTCATGGCAATTTTGAATGGACATAGTGGCCCGGACAGTGTATGGCACACGGACGGATTTGTTTTCATTTGAATTTCGGATTTTACGTATCATCATGCAACCACCAATTTTGTGAAGGGGTAGTGTTTTATTTATTTTATTTTTTTCGATGCCAACGGTTCATTAGTGAAAATAATAAACTAAAATGAATGAAAACGTGTACTACGTATTATTTAGACAGAATGTTCGAATATTACTGATTACACGTGCGGCAATGTAACGTTAGATGATTGATGAAAGAGTCTAAACTTCCCAGGGGAAAGAAACAATGTAATTTATTGATTGAGGTACAAGAGATGTGCTGAAAAACGGTAGGACAGAACATTTTTTTCTTTCTTTCTTTTTTCACTTTATTTTTCAAAATTGTGGGATGGATAGCCAGTAACATAATATATTATATTGACTCACGAGTCGCATTAGTTATCGCTTAGTGAATGCGGAAAAAGATCGGCATACGCCAATAGTAGCGGACGGGACAAGTCGGCAGGGCTTATTGGTAAGGACTGGTGGCCAGTGGTGAGGGGAGGGATTTCATTCATTCATCACGCTCCCCGCCATCAATAATGCCGCCTGTTACCCTTCTCACGCAATGGATTAATACTTCTGTCAATCAAAACAATAATAAACACCGCTCCGCTACTCAACCGTCCATCACCCCATGGGCTCCGCGAGATCCATTTTTAACAGATGTTTTTTTTTTTCCCTTCCCACATTACCACCCTTGAGGGTACATGGGAAAAGTGATTATAGAGTTTGTCCTCACACTTTCATTGATATTAATGTTTTCCCCCAATTGGTTCGTCAATTCGTCTCGGTCCTCGCGATTTGATGGATTACGATGCCGAGTTCATCAAAAAAAGTCTGCGCACACTTTTTTGGCCCACCATTAATAACAACTTCATTTATTTTGCCCATTAGATCTACTTTCTAACTCAGCTTCATAAGGCAAGAAACCGTAGTACGAAATTGGGATATGAGCCCAGTGGTTCTTCTGATAACCACTAAGAAAACTCAACGTTTGACTAAACCCAATTAGACTAATTTGTTTCCACAACATTTAAATAGACATCTCGCACAGAGGAATTGACGAGACCATTCCTTTGGTTAAATAAACGTAGTTTTTTCATATATATATTTTTTTGTATAATCATCTTCAATGAGTACCTACTCAATGAACATTTGGAATCGCAAAAAAAATTAAAAACTCGAAATTTGATGGTTTACGTTTCTAAATACTTAGATTCAGAAAATCGAATTTAAAAAAAAAATTTTTTCCTTCTACCGCGGCACTTTGCCATATTACCGTTCTGCTGAAATTACGAAATTTGGTTTACGTCTTTGGACTGACCCCAAAACGATCCTTGAAACTCTTCATAACCCTAGGTCGATGGGAATTTATAAATTTTGAAAACGTCATATCTCGAAAAATTTCGATTGAACGGCGTAGTTGTAGACATTTAGAATGATTTAATATCTGGTTGTTATCAATCTGTATCAATTCAAATCTTTCTATTTATTTATCACTAGTTTTCCTTCCTTAAAACTTCAATAAGTCAGTTTGAACTAAGGGGATATATTGTTTATTAATATATGATCAATCATCAGAGTTGCCAAGCACTCGGGATACTCGCTAGACCTGTTAAAATTACTGCTGGTCGCGTACTTTCATGAATTCGCGAAGACGCGGTCTAGCAGTTTGATGAGTATCAGCTAAACAGTATGGGCGGGCTGAAGTGTGCTGAACGTCCAGTGCAGTTTACGGATACTGTAAATAATGAAAGTTAGGCTAATTTGTAGTATACAGTACCTACTATAAATAATCACTTTTGAGTTTTTCCACCTTCGTTATGAGGTGAGGAAGGGGTATAGAGTATACCTACTAAGCCAACACGACCGTCCGGTCTTCGGGGCGTGGTATCTCTTTGCGCCCAATGGCAGCTTAGGGGCTTTGCCCGTATATTATTACGATTCAAGGAGAGCCCTTCAGTAATACGATTTAGAATCCTAAAATCATGCAGCATGGCTATAAGAGCGAATTTTTGAAGAAATAATTGGTTTTATGTAAAATGATGTCCATGAAGAACCCCTCAAGTACCAACCACATTTCTTCATCTTCAAAGTGCTTCAGTTAGAGAGCGGATTTAGATATACCTAGCAATTCTGACTTCCCCATCTTATTCAGCGTGTAAAAACCTTTAAAATGAGGTATCATTTAAATGTTAATTAAACTAACGATTTCGCACTGAATCTGATTAAGACGGCCCCGGTATTACCTATTTATCGTGAGCGTAGGCACAACGCCCGCTTCTTCAAGGTTTTGCTGAATAGAAGTCTTGAAAAAAACCAAACCAATAATACATGTACTTAGGGTGCCAAATCAGAGCAATACACCACTTCAAATATCCATCATAACGTCTGCATTTTGCAGGAAGGTGACTAACTGATGTTTCAAAATTCAACAGCCGACGCTGACGTTGCTGATGATCGTTGTTAGGACTGAAAAAATGTAATTCCACCGTTCAGTTCATTTGTAAACTCTAATTAGATATATTATCTTCTCTTCTTTTGCAGACCGCAGTAAGGCCACGGAGGCCACGTGGAAACGTCTCAAATCTTCTATGTCATGTAATTATTCCGGGCAACGTCTTGATTACAATACCAAGTTTTAACCTTCCTTGGTTTTTCCGGGAATAAATTGAGCTTCACAATATTCGTATCTCCTATTCTAGTGAGGGTTGGTGAGGCGCGTCTCAAATGATCGGAACAAGACATTGCGGGTCACGAACAGGGATGCTGCCTTGGTGTTTATTGGCAAGTCGATGTATTAGTCCACCTGTCATTCGGGAGGTGGAGAAGGGCAGGTTACGACCGTCTCTCCCGTTGGGGTGGCCGCAACCAGATGATCCTCGTTCCTCGCCATTGGGCCGTCTGACAGGCTTCCGGACTGACGGATGGCCTCCATATCACGGCCAAATGACGTCGAACCCTACACCCATGAAATTGGCTGGAAACTGAGCGGCCCTGTCCGGACGAAAAAGTGATATTTGCTCGCGGGTACGACCGTAGGGATTCCCCCTTCTAAAGGACACTCTTTGGAAAGGGATGAATAAATAGAGGCTCATGTATTGGCATTTTCCGGTTGCGGTGACTTTCCCTGTTTTTTTTTTTTTTTTTGTTTTTTTTTCTTTTTTTTTTTTTTTCTTATTGTTGAGGGACTAAGTCATAATAATGCTTATTTTTATATCTTCGCTATTTAATGTGACTTAAAATCTTGCATGTAGTCTTGCACAGCATTTTACGTCGATAAACTGATTGTAGACCACATCGTGTGCAATATCAATAATGCAGAAGTGCAGCGATACTTGAAATACATGAAGGAAAATCAATGGATTTAAGTTAAGATCCTCCAATCTGCTGAATGGAAATGGGTAAGAAACATAAACAAGAAAGAACTGGCGCATGCGAGCATATTGAAGATAATGTCACATGCCATGTAAATTCATATAAAACAACGATCCTATCGAAATTCGTTAAACATGTTTGCAAGAAGTGTAGTTCATGATCAGCTAACGAGAAGAAATGCGATACCGGTCATGAAATGAATCATTTACCGTACTCGTCTAAATAAAAGCTCTACAGTTTTTAGTGGTTTTTTTATATTGCATCTACAGAACACCTTGAACAATTCTTGATTACAGATGGAAATGTAAAAATCCACAGTCATGCAGCATGGCTATAAGAGCGAATTTTCGAAGAAATAACTGGTTTTATGTGAAATGTCTCCATTCTACTAGTTTTGTAATAAATTGTTTCTCCCTTTTTTGCCACGTAACACCTCAGTTTATAGATTTTCCAACGCTGAACACGATGGCGAAGTCAGAATTGCGATATCTCACTCCGTTATCAGATTGGAAAAGATGAACATGAAGAACCATGAAGAACATCTCAAGTATCAACCATCTTCAAAGTGCTCCAGTTTCAGAACGCAATAAGAATTGCAATTTTCACCATCGTATTCATCGTGAAAAGACCTTCAAGATGAGGTGTCACTTGTCAGACTGTTTCATTTTCGGAATTTATGGGTAATTCCCCCCCCCCCCCTTAAAACTCCTCTAAACACCCCTTAGAGTGGCCCGATTCATCGATTCCTTTTCTTCGAAAATTCGCTAAAAATGAGTCAAAGATTTATGCTGAAGTATGGGAGAGGTAGGCGTTGCTAATACACCCTACGTACAACCACATGGTGATATGAAGAATTCATACTAACGCCTCCACCGGGGCATCCGCTATTAATAAATTATGACAGGAATCATTACATGCACTCAATAATAGTGTATCCGCCTACTGCGTAATCATATATCAAAATATTACCATCCTATAATGAATCCGTTCTGAAGCTTAATCCAAATTGACGATGAACGAGCAGGGGATTTGGAATGCTCTAGACAAACGGCAAAGGCAAGGGATCACACGGTTGGCCGCAAATGGACCTCAGGGACGTGTGATTTAATGAGCGCCACCTAGACGTGTCCACTTCAGAAATTATAGATAGTCTGCTGTCCTATTGATAGCGCAGATATTCAAATTCGCCTAGGAATTTGATTGGGTTCGTAGGCCTTCGTGAAGTGGGGAGGATGAAAGGGGAGATAGTGCAGCCACATATCTCTAACTATCCATCTATTGATCACCATAATCACGTGGTAGGGTCGGGCCACGTTTAGGATGTCATAATACTGACAATGTATCTTCAATTACCGGTAACTGCCAGTAAATCAGATATATGCTATATACTATATATAAAGATTTATGAATGAAAAACGTTGCAAATTTCTCCAAAACGATGTATAATTTTTAGTTTAGATCACTGCTCTCTATATAATATCCTTGTGACTCTCATATCTGTACGAAGTAATTGCAAAGTTATTGCAACTTAAGTATTCAGTGTGTGTTCAAGAAACATGATATAATTCGTACGAGGGGTAGGGGGAGGCAGTAACTAGCTTGTCAATTTACTAAGTAAATTCCTACCCACCGAAATACTCGTAATAATTCATTAGTATAAAATGTAAACACTTATATAATTATATACTGATATTATCAATAAATGATAGACAATAAAAGTATCTCAGAACTCAATATCACCAAAGTGATTTTTTTTTTTTTTTTTTTTTTTTTTTTTTTTTTTTTTTTTTTTTTTTTTTTAATGTAAGTTTTGAGAGGGGAAGTGTTTTACCAAAACCCGGCAGAATAAATAACCAAATAAAAATCCGTTTCAGACATTGTTTACACCAAATTGTGAGTGTGTGTGCCAAAATCCATGTTATGAAAATCGTTAAAACGGAATCGTTTAAAATGACATATTATTCACAATTTCATTTCTATCTCGGTAGCACAGGGAAGAATTAGTATGGCTTATGTTTATGATAACCGAAAGGTACGATACGAGGTGTAAAGCATTTAGTCTCCGGAGTCTTTATTCCAACATAAATACTTATTTGCATTTAGTTGAGAAATTTTTGGATTTGATACTTCAGGAGATGTTTCAGTTTTAACAATTGCATGGAATATGTAATCGTGTTGCTAAGCCACTGGTGCGATTGGTATCAAATGGTACCTGAAGGAGAGTAAGCATTATAAATAATGCGCTGTTACGTTATTTACATGAGTTCTAGTTCTTACAAAATCTGACACTGTAGCGGACAATACCTACATGGGGATCTGGATGCAATAGGTGCTCTAAGTGGATTACTTCGGAAAAGCGGAGAGCGTCGGTAATAAATGAGAGGGGCTTAGGAAAAGTAGATTATGATTTTCGCCCGAACGTTTGAGAGAAGCTCATGGACACAAGATAAATAGACGATTTAACGAGGGAGGGGAGAATTAAATATAACGGCACCTAATAGGTTCTCGGTAATAAAAGGAAACGCAGGGATGTGGAAATGTTGTGGCGAAACAAGTTATCGTAGTGGTTTTTAGTTGTTCTCCGAATCACGTTTAACATCAAAATGTACACAAGGTGAATAATTTCACAATCACAAGTATCCGTCCAAGGGTTCCTCGATGTCTTGCGACAAACTCTACAGCCACGATCCTCGTACACCACGAACGTTTGAATGTCTCTATTTGCATTCCAAACGATTTGATTCATACGGTTGGCCTTCAAATGTATATGGGGAGTAATAATTTTAGTGTAGTTATCATTACAGTATATATAATTATCCCCCCCCCCCCCCCGATGATTATCTGCCAAAGTTCAGGAAAGCGAGAGACGCCGTTGTGGCGATGGGTATCGAGAAATACATTAGTAACTAGCTGTCGGGCCAATCACTGACAAGCAGAACTCGGGGTGTGTCCATCTACCTCTGTTACCTGTCCCGGACGGGCAGAACTCGGGACGGATCTTTCCACTCTTACCTGTTGCTTTACGGATTATACCTCTTTCATGTCCCTTTACAAACCCTTATAATCTTAAATACCAAAAATACACCAAGAATAGAAGGAATAACAAAACCATTAATGTCGGACCCATGTATTTCAAATCGTTTAAAGACGGTTTTCGTGTTCCTTGGGTATCTAAGAGATGAAAATTGCCACTCGGTCGGTATATTATATGTTTGTGAATAAACCTTCAGCGTATCAAAGGAATAGGATTTAGGAATAAAATCAAAAGGAATTTAGGATTTTTTTATTTCGGCTTCTCTATAAACCCCCACCCCTATGCATCGGATCCGGGAGTGAGCCCTCCTATGTCCTTCCCCGATGAGGGAAACATCTGTATACGGGAGAAAAGTCCGATCCATTGAGCCGTTTTCGAGAATTTAAAATTTTTATATTTCGGCTTCCCCATAAACCCCCACCTCTATGCATCGGATCCGGAAGTGAACCCCCCTGTGTCCTTCCTCGATCACGGAAAAATTTAAATACTGGAGAAGGGTTCGACCTATTGAGCCGTTTTTGCGTGATTGAAGAACAGACAAACAGGCAGACAGACACCAAATTCAAAATCGGCATGGTTCGACTCTATTGCACGCGAAACGAATCACTGTAGTGAAATTTTCTCGATTTGAAAATCGTCTCTAAATTTAGTTATATACAGTAGCGTCATTTCTAATACTAAGCGGTATACAGAAGAGAAAATTAAGGGCAGAAAATTGGCATCTGCTTTTACACGTGGGAAATCAACGATTTAAATGTAGTTCAAATATCATAAAAACTGAAAGAATTTATGTATGGATTCCATGTAAGCACAGCCGCTGCTACCATTCTAATCGCAATTAAACTCATTTTAGGAACACTCGCTAATAACTTCAGTCCATCGTCAACCATGTATCTAATAAATAATACATTTGACTGTTTCAATATTAATTCAACATAAACTTACATTTATTATGAGTCGTTATAGATACCCATACGCGGAGAAATTCCCCACAGCTTCTCAACCGCTTGATTGCTTCGGAATTATTATTCGAAACCACCGTGCTTAGGGAAGAGATCGAGTTCACACTCTTAACCTCAACAAACGTCCGAAATCATTTACAAATGATCACTAACTTGGATTCTACTTTTTTTGGAGTTGGTTCCATATCATGAATTAATTATATGAATTTTTTTTGTCATCTTTTGTTTTTCCAAACGTTGGATTTATAAAATGCCTGCGGACGGATGAAAGAAAGAAAAAGAGACGGGACAAAAACGAGAGCAATATAAGAAGGTGACGTATGAAATGGAGCGATCTGAGTGGAACCCATTCACGAGGCAAATCCTATTTGCTTTGAGATGACCCTTTGGTTTGAAAAGGGGGAAAAAATACCTCGAAAAAAAAGAGAAAGAAAAAAATTACATCCATCAGGAAGCAATCTGGCAGCAATTTAAAATCAATAGCTAAACGTGTTTGTCTTACTAAGGAGTGTCCATTTTCGGGGGAGACTTTTTTCATAGGGTCTCGATCTATCGGATTCAAAGTATCAATTAAGGATGCGAACCCAGATGTGGGAAAACGGGATGAAAAAAGAGATGGTTTTAGGCCGGAGGAATTATGGTTTGTAATAACCAAGGATCCAGGATCAAGGAGGTTTTGTCCATTAAGGGAACCTATCGAATCGGTTGACATGGGAAGGGTTGGAGGTTACGGATATGACTCATTAACAGGAATAATCGTGGCGTCGTTTTTTTTTTTTTTTTTTTTCGTGCGACAATCTTCGGGTCCCCTCGTTTGAAGGCTTCTTCATCCATGCCATCCGAATCCCGATTGATCCACTGTCCGACCGTACCCTCTGTATTTCAACTATTACTTACTTACTGTAACGGGTATTTCGAAACTCCTCATAACGGAAATCTCTCTCTATAGCGTACACTTTAAATTGAATCGGCTCTCCCTTTATTGGTATTAATGTGTCATATCTTTCTGTCTAAAGCCGATAGATATCACACGGCTGAACGGAACATTTAGGGCACGCAACCTGCCATTACATCTCTGTAGGCGCCCGACAAAATGGTTATGACGCCAGTAAAAATACGTGTTAGGTGTCTCAAGAAATTGTGGATGCTAAATCGATTATGAACTTCGTAGCTTATGTCAAGCCGGCTACGCCTTCACAGCTGACGCCAGTAATAATTCATGTTTAGTGGTACACCCAATTGCCATAACCTGGGAAAAGTATAATATACAGTTTTAAAATCGACGTCCGAAACCCATGAACTTCCACTCGTATTTATTTGTCAGGCGTCACCACTGAAGTTGATAAGTTCAATGCATTACTGTATATATACATTAATTGGTCTACTCTAATCTGATGGTTTAGTGGGGAAAAGCTGGTGTATCAACAGTTGATACAAGAACTTGTCTACATCGGACAGGAATTGTCGATATCAAATTTGGTCTAAGTCTTTAGACTTAACATGAGAATTATTACAAGTAACAACCACGTTTCTTCATCTTCAAATTACTCCAGTTTGAGATCGGAATGAGATATCGTTCTGATTTAACCATCATGTTCAGCATTTAAAAAACCTTTAAAATGAGGTGTTGCTTGTCAGAATGTTTCATTTTGGCAATTTTGGTACTTTCCCCACCCTAAAACTCCCCAAAAATCCCTTTTTGAGTGATTGAACATCTGATTCCGCAAAAATAGCGCTTTGATTGAATGGCATCGACATCGAGTTCGTGTTTTAGATCGTAATTCATCTTCCAGTTGGGTATTTTGAAGAGGAAGGATCACTTGCACATGTATGTGAGAAATACAAATTACAGATTATGTAGAAAACATAATCTTCTTGCGGAGATTAGGAAGGGCAGGCCCCGGCCCTTGCTTGGTCAAGTGGTTGAGCTGGGCGATTGAAGAAAAATGTGTATGTGTCACATACGCGCATAATGCAGTTCCATGGAGAGAACCGAATAGGCCCATCAGTACACTAGGTGACAGAGAAAACACATTCTATTTTAGCGAATTTTCGAAGAAAAGGATAAGACCACAATCCGTTCCAGACCATCCTGAATTCACTGCTAAAAGACATTAAAGGATCATTTATTTCATATATTATGAAAAATCATGTATTACATATAATATATATTATATCTATGCATGTGTCATTCCAGACGATAACTCTCGATAGAATTGAGATAAAAAGTTCAAATTTGCACAAAAAATCCTTCCTGTCAATCGAAAGGCTAAGATCGCAGAAGAGCAGAATCGGGCCACTCCAAGGGGGGTTGAGGGGAGTTTTAGGGGGAAATAATGACTCATACATTCCCAAAATGAATCAGCCTCATTTTAAAGGTTTTTTTACGCTGGACACGATGGTCAAATCAGAATTGCGATATCTTAGATACATACTCGTACAATATAATACATACGTATATCATACTCAATAAATTCAAATGTAGTTTTTCTAAACGTACTAACTCTGTTGAACGACGAAGATTGTTGAAGTATGGACCGCTAGACATGGACTGCACGAATAAAGACCGTTGAAATAGAAGACTGTTGATGACGACTGATTGTGAACTTCTACTTGGATGATCAAGCAAACATTGCTAGTCTCTATATTTTATTTGACTAAGGAAGTTAATACTCGTACAAATTATTACCAAATAATTTCGGTCAGGGAAGTATTGTCAAGCAAAATAAACAGGAACGACACGATGATCAAATGAATTTATAATCAATCGCGTCCAATTGCTATATCAACCATACCTTCCATCCAATACTTTTAGGGAAACGCCATAGTCCTTTTGACGCTTCAGTAAGCCGATTCCGCAAAGATAGGGTGTTATGAGGCGTATCCTCTTTGCTTGCGGTTTGGGCCTACTACTCATTACATAAAGACCCATACAGCCATGAACGAGAAATATTTAAAACGAGAAGGGTAAAAAAGGGGATATAGGGGGCGAAGTGATGAAGGAGAGAAAAAGGAAATCCGCAAGTGGACGAAAAGGAAGGAAAATCGGGAGGGAAGTGGCCTTACAGGGGAGGGCACCCCGGAACCCTAACCCTAGCCCCTAGACCTTGTCCAATTATGCATAACAATGTTGATGCGCGCGTCATATTTCAGATTCAAAGGACCATAGGAGAAAAAGGATAAAAAATTTGCTATAAAAAAAGTCACTATCAGGGGACATTTGTCGGTCTATAAACGCAGGCCCTTGCCATCGACTATTGTTAGCAAATAGCGACTTCCTCTCAACCTAATGCATATTGGGACGAGGGGACGATCTACTCACTCTTATTTCCTTTCAAAGTTTTTTTTTTCTGTCCTTATCTCGCTGTCGAATGAGAAGAGAATGGGTGGGGAGCGGTGGAGAGGGAGCAGGCATTGGCAGTGAGAGGCTTCAAAACAAAGGATGCCTTGCTTAGATCATCGATCGACCTACCCTTCATCCTTGCAATACAACCCTAAAACGATGACCACGTAATCTTCTCCAGTACTTTTCCATTACATAACGAGTTCTTTCCTGTATTTTTGTTCTTTTTTTCTGAAGTCAAGTGCTCCCTTTCATTCTAATCAGAATTTTTCGCGATACCTACCCCTGACGTTTCAGTTCTACTCGTTGGGATGCATCCCCAAATTAATCCTTGGTAGGATAAGCTGGGGGTGTTGAGCGCCGGAAGCAGGCCAACTGGAAAAAACATGTCATGATGGAAAAGAGTGAGGACTGAGATGCCAAACCCAGTTGGCTAAACGGAGGAACAAAGTTGAGCATAAATGTATTAAACCTAAAGGGCTACTTATGACTCTAGTAGTGGAGTAGATTCCTTACATATCCTACGCACACGACGTTACTGATTCCTCAATTGTCACTTTTCCCTCATTCCCTGATTATTTGGTGTTACTATATCATCAGAGCATAACCGCGCGTCACTTACAGAAGTACAGAGTTTTGTGACCAGGCTTGGGGTCACAAAACTCCTCCTCAATCAACTTCAGTGCACTCTGTTGTGATTCACCTACAAATGAAATGCAATACTTCCTTCTCTTCGACTGGATGGTGTAACTAAACCACACAAGATGGTTGCAAGATACGAGTACGTTGGCGTTGGACATGGGATATTTACGTCACTGATGTAATCCAACGAACAAGACACCGCTTCCGTCCATTTTATTTTTTTCTCCACAACAACCCTCAAACGACTAATATAATCAAAGTTTCTACGTCAAATATGGTGTACGGTTGCTAGATATGGTTCTCGTCATCCAATATACTAAGTAAACTCATTGTTCGGGGAAAATTTCACCTCATTTTTTCCCCCAGTATTTTTTTCCCCTTCTGTTTTCATTAATAGATCATGAATTTTCTTCATTTTTTTCATTATAATATATCCCTTATATTAACCCCTATAATATATTACTTATCTTAATTTTTCGGGCTTTATTACCCGGTAAGTGAAGGAGGCGCAGCTGTATGTTGTCATGCGGTGATGGTGGCTCGGTATGTATTATTTGTGATCGGTGTACCTTGTCCATAATTGGGCTAGCTAATGAAGCGCCCTCTGGTGGGAGAATCCACGTTGGGCCAGTCCCCTTTTGGCAGCCGGTACGTCCAGTTTGATTACCCATTTTCCCTATTTTCTGGCCAGTATCGCCAATCGCTATCGTTTTCCCAATAAGGGTTGCCTGCAGGACCCCATATTGAAAACTCAATCGTTCAGCGTCCCATTCTCCATCCTACGCTGAACGTTGTGAGCAGCACAGCATCAGGTACGCCGTATTACAGTAATTCCTGTCGGGCTTCCTTTGCTGCATGGCGATGCAGTTGTGCCCTCACTTCCGGGTCAGCCGTTTTAAATCAGCGAAAACTCCTGTAGTTAAATCCCCTTGTTACTCCACGTTGGTGGTTCGTGCCGGTCTTCAGGCCTCCAACACCCTTAGAAATAATACTTTTCCACTCATTCAAATATTTCAGAACAAAGAACTTCAAGTGATTTTGGGAGCACCGGGGTAAAGCAGGAACTCTCTTTTTCACAGAGATCTGGAAATTCTTAAAGGCAATGACGTCCTAAGAATTTTCTCCACTCAACTATACTTAATCACCCAAATGAGCTCATTATATTTCTATTTCTATTTATTCTATCTAAAAACGTATTTATTCTAACCGATGGATTCTTATTATTAACGGATAGTAGACAGCAGTATGTTTCATGAAAGATTGTCCTCTCTTTTGTACGATTACATACAAAATTGTAATATAACTTACACTATTACAAAGCTGTCAAAACAGAAAATTACTCGTGACGCGTGCAATCCCGATCAGGCACCGAGACAATCTTTAAAGCTGACATCAGTGAGGGGATGGAACTGCACGTAAGAAGTTTAGCAATATCACTGAAACACACCACTACTATTAACTGCCAGGTCTGAAGCTGTTTATTGCGGAAGAGACGTCGTGGAAGTAGTCATTATATTCTTGACAAATGTTCGTCAACGGTTTCTTTTCCACGAGTTTGAATGGTGTACAGTGTTCTTCACTTCTTGGATGCCATTTGCTCTAAAACCTTTTACCCGTCAAGGTAACTTTAGTGAGGTCGTCACTCAGCGGATATGCCGCCACGATTTGCATCTATTACTTCTTCATTTCACTTGACGAGTATAACTTTTTAGCTCTGGGGAAGAGAAATCCGTTTCACATCATCAAATCGTCAGGGTTTATTTTCCTCCAAGTTTTCAAGTCGAGTTATAAGTCGAGTGATTCCTCGCCACCAGAACTGGTACTTTACAGAGGCATCCCTTTTTTTAGGATTGGATAGTACTCCCTTTAACACATAATTACTGAATAAAAGTAGGTAATGATGAATATTCGTGTGATGATGTGGGGAGGTTCACGTAGCATAGAGCTATCTATTCGGCAGACGTTTTTGTTCAGTTCGTGCAGCACGTGCGTAAGCAATTTTCTTGAGGTGGCCGAAGGCACATTTGTGTCCAAAACCCGCCAAATATTCAGCCAACGAAATTGTGGACCTATTCATCAAATGTTTACCATTCGTTGAAGATCAATGCGAGGAATATAACACATCACAATCAGAAAAAACCTATTTCAAAGGGATGATACTGATTTTGGATTTAAAAATTCGAATCCATTGGGTTCTAGTGACATTCAAAATTAAACTTTGCTGTTATTTACAAAATTGAGCCTATGTACCATGGATTTCTATTGATGAAGCAAAAAGCGAAAGCTTTTAGTGGCTAAGTTGTAGAAGTTGTGAGTTTCTGAGAAATCTGGTTCATTGTCGAGCGGGCTGGGCGTACATTGTACAAGGAGCCTTTGTATACCGCCCGCGACGGGCAATTAGCATTTCAATAAATCCGGTGTTGTTTGGAGTTTATCAGGGGGAAGGACGGGGCATGCTGCGTGATAAAGTTGCCTAAAGGCAATAAAAGTGTAAAGATGTTAATGTTGTATTGTTGTAACAATGAGGTGAGGAAGGAAACTTGCCGGATCCTTGAAGCAATTATTAATAAGAAGCGGTGACAATGGAGGAGTGAGAAAGAGGGACTCAAGGAGGGCGAGGGGGTGGCTCGGTTTCCTTCTGCAATATCAGCCACTAGAGACCTCTCTTATCCAAGTCAGTATCTTCAACTTGGACGCTATTCCTTCCTGTTTGGATGAGACGGGTGGTGGTGGGCGTAAAACATCTTGACACGAACCTCTCGTAAACCACCCAGCACGTGTTCAACTTATGTTTCGTCAACTCTTCCTGCTCGCCCCGCCACCTTCAGGTGTCCTTCCTTTGATTAGGGAATAAGTTTGATTGTCTTCCAAGACTACACAGTCTCACTTTTACGAGTTTGTCAAACGTTGTGGCCGTCCCTGCTTCCCGTCGGTATCTTCTCATACAATGTCAACTTGAAACTCAAACCTTCCTTGATTGACTGAAGCATATTGACGCATTTCAGTGGTTCAGTTCCCTGATGGTTTCGTGGGAAAACTCCAATATCTGAGCTGTTCGAATGCAGTTTGAAAGCTAGCAATATTCTGAAAGAATGGCGATTGTCTTTACTGAACCTATTCAATATAACAGGTCACAACACTTTTTTGGTTTTTTGTTCTTTTGACATGACCAAAGTATTCTTATGTATTTTTCGACGCTGAATACGAATTTGCACTTCAAATATGTAGTCCCAGTCGATTTTGGTGTGATAATCCCAAAAAACACCCAAAATCCCATTCTTCATAGTTTTTTGAGGTTAGAAAAAACAAACAAACGGTGATATTATAAATTTGGATTCTACGGAAAGAAGTACGTCGAAATTGATATTTCAAGAATTATTTATGGTTATACAATATCCTATGATATAGATCGGAACCTGGCGCTGCATCGGAAATGTCGTAATTTAATGTGTTATTGATTAAATAAGATGAAATCCCGATCCTATCATCCGAAAACCAACTTTCGGTCCTGGAATATCAAATTTGTAATTTAGCCGCTCCAGAGGGCGCTTATCGGCAGCGACGTATCAAGTTTATTGCTAGCATTTATAGCAAGCGAGATATTGTGGGTTATATGGTCAGCATGTTGATATTTCCTTGAAGAACAATCCAAAGGGAACATTGCTAATAAAGCAACATCATTTTTTTGTTTATTATTTGTTCATTCGGGCTCAGCCGATTTTGGGCAATTTTCAAAATAAACCGATACATTTGATACATCGGTTTCCGAGCTATAGGTTATTCTATGTCTAAACAATTTTTCGAAATGAAAATTTCGACGCATACTTTTTGTAGAATCCAAATCTGAAGTCAAATTTATCCTATCACAGTTTGTTTCTTCTCTAACCGCGAAAAACTACGAAAAATTGTAATTTTTTGGTGTTTTTCGAGATTGTCTCGCCAAAATCGACTGGGACCCCATGTTTTGAGTACAGATTCAGATTCAGCGTCGAAATAATAGAAAAGAATAGGTGGGTCTCGTCAAAAGAACGAACCACTTTTTCTGTGGGCCTGTGTAATTATCTAGGCAATGGTCCATTGCATATGGTTTTTACGTACTTTTTTACGATCTAGTCTTATGTAATAAGAGCAATACGTGTAGAATGGTTGACTAACTCAGAACAATTCAGCGGTGGTACCGTGTGTGGGTTCGTTACTATCGGAGAGGGTCCTGATAACTTATAACTTGATAACTTGTCAGTGATAAGAACGGCACAGACCTCAGTCCGTAGACTGATACGATTCAGTATTAGAGAAGATCATACTAGAATCCGGGAACCAAATATCTTTCCGCTCAACCAATTGCTTCTACAAACAATATTCCGAACTTCAAGAACGTCACGATGTTCGATCATCCAGTTCAGTACTTGAGCGGGGCCATTCGCTTTCGAAATTGTAAATATGAAATATTGATGTAATATGGTTTTTATTGTTGAATGGGGTACCTATAGGTAGAATCGACAACTCTAGAATAACATTTTTTTTCTTTATTAAAATTAATGATTACCTATTAATTATTATAAAGTAAATATTTTATTAATTTTTCAGTTATTTGCAATAATGGACATTTGGAACCCATGAAGGAAAAAAAATAAAATAACAAACAAACAAACGGAAAGACCCTCGTGAGAGACTCGAACCTTGACATGAAAATGTCTTCGCTTGACACGCTAGTTTTTGTGTAATTTTTCAAGTTTTCCGGTTCATCTTGTTACAAGATTTTATAGTTTTATAGATAACTTAAACTACTCATAGTTGTGTTGGTGACTACATTGTTTACCCTTGTTTTTCATCCTGTACAGCTCATCTGCCACTGACGGTACGTGCGTTTGATTAACATGAAACTATTCTATAAAATCTGACGATTCCAACGAGCGGTGAACGATTACCGTGGGAGGCACACAGACGGATTTACAATAACTTAGTTACGGATTGGTTGTTTTGAGCACTTTGAACCAACGATCGATAGAATTGTGAACTAACTTGGAGGTTTCATTGATATTGAAATGAAAGAGGATTTTGGTACGTTCGGTCTGAGATGGCAGGTCGGTCGTGAAGGGGCGATATGTTGGAAGGAAGCGCTAGGGAGAAGCGTTAAGACCAGGGGTTAAGGGACCCGCATACTCAACCCTCAGTACCGTCTCCTCCAAATTTATTGATATTCAGTGTTAATTAGGCAAGGTTAGGCATAGCCTATTATCAGGTTATTGCTTCTCTAATGTCTGGAGGCTGGCTCTATTTACATAGTACACCATGCATCACTCCTTCTTCACCCCTTCCTACCGTCCGCCTCAAGGAAGGGCCTACTGAAGACTTACCCCGTTCGCCCTTCTTATTAACTCTTGCCTTCCCTCTAATGGCACTTTTTTCACGCAGTTTGAACACAGCAGCTCTCAGCTTTTCCCCCCTCTCTCTCACCATTTCCTTTCACAACTGAGTGCCAGATCTTCCGTTCACTCCCCGTTGAATCAATCATCTTCAGCGTCAGAATGAAAGAAGTGGCGATCTCTGGCACCACACTTTCCATCAGGAGATGAGAAGAAGGCGAGGAATCGTTTCCATCCCATCGACCCACTCTACCGCTTTTGCGTCTAATCGACGCCTGTTTGATGGTTTCAGACGGAGGAAACTTGTGCAAGTACCCTGCGAATAACAATCCTGCCTATTCAAGTACCTTAGACAACCCGAATGCCGCTAATGAAGGCTAAAACTGTGAAGAACAATACCGCCCACATTTGAGTTCATCCTTGCTGAAGCGGTCGAAGCATTGGTGTTCATGTCACGGGTACTTAGAAAATATGATTTCAAACAGGTACCATTCAATTCTACCACCCAAACTATCTTTCGTTGAATAAATTTGGTGAATTTTAAATAAGTTACCAAGACTCCGGTCGGCAACCATAGGTTTTGGGGCCCATGGTGCATGATAAATAAATGTCAAGGAAACCCGCGTCGGAATATTTCACATGTCTGCCTTATCTACTATGATTCGGAAGGAATGAGAAGGGAAGCATAGTGCGTGCCATGATCGAAAAATTGAACTGATTGATGAATTGATGAACTTTAACCCTAATCGAATCCCAGAAAGTTTCGATACCGAAATTTTGTCATGCTAGCCGTGTTATATTTTCAAACAATTTTAAATCTTCAAATCAATTTTCAGATTGAAGATATATTGAAATTAGAATACTTAAGAACGGATTTTCTTTTAATGCGACCGCAGTGCCAACCCTCATCTTAAAATCTCATTGAAGCATGTCTGCATTGGCCTTAAATTAGTATATTTCTCCTTTGTATGCGTCAACGTATTTAGCTTGAAATGCGAATAACTACCCGTAATTACCGAATATATTAATAGGATGGCAAAGAGTCGTTCTTAGTTCATACCATCTAAGCTTAGTCGTATTCTCCAAGGACAAGTCTGGAACGTGTGCTTCAAACACTTAGCGAATTGATTGTTAACTACAATTTACCATGTTCCCATTCCTTCACTGGGTTACAAAGTAAAATACTAATGGAACTTATGGGCTAAAACTACTTCGGTCCATGAAGGATTTAGGAACATTTCGACTGTATCATGACTCAAGCTTGTTGCAGGAAACTGAAAGGATGGAATTTCATTGAAGCGGTATATTTTTCAATTCAGATATCGATTCTATGACATGAAAGACATTAAGCGATGATGTATTCGGATTTCTCCATTCTCCTCTAATTCACTCGCCCTATCACTTCCTCCCTAGAAGGTGAAGCCTACCACTGGAAGAGAACGAGGGGTATCAGGTGATATTGCCGGCGTCGGGGATCCCCATTATAAGAGTTTTTGGGGACTAGCGATAAAACAGTTGATGATTTATAGTTAATATTGTGAGTGAGAGCCTTGATATATGACTTGGGTATGTAGATGGAGACGACAGTCTGACTGCGAAGAAGAGATTTATAAGCTTTCATATGCAAATCCGACGTCGAGGGGTACGGGGGTAGGGTATTGGGAAGATCCCTTCGTGCGAGGCCCAATAATATATGTCAGCCTTATACGCACTCCAATGTTAACACTTTATACACTCTGTCCCGACGCGGCGCCCCGACCTATGAATTTTATGCCTTTTCCCTCCGATACAATAAATTATTAGATATGAGCTTCCGTCCTCTGCTCGAATCTGTGTGCTGGAGATCAGAGAGATCCTGGCAGCTCAAACACCATCGTGACATAGTTGAGGGGAGAGCGAAAAATACGTGTGCAGAATATTTGAACCAATGTATTATGTGGATGGGAAATAGAAAAATGATTCAAGCGGTATCCACCCCTCCTATGACTTCAATCTTTTACTTGGGAATGCTTGCGACCAGAGAACGAAAACACTAACCTCGAGAATGATTATTTCAAGGGCAGCAGTTATTATTTAGCCGATTAGATTTAGGGAATTGCGTTCATAGTACTTGGGAGCACCGACATAGCTGATTATGGGACCATGATATTAGCTGAGCTCTCCAATTTTCCAAGTAGTAAGGATGTCCAATTGAATCTAGATCCAGAATGTAGAACTTGATAATTTCGATTGTTGAGAGAGTAGAGAAATTGATGGTAGAAGCAAACTTGTCACCCTATTCACATCCAATAACATGTATACATGACTATAGGCAGGATAGGTATGATAGGTACGTATGTGTCAAAACCGCTGTTTAATGACAACTTTCAATTGGACCTCATGTTTTTTCCCTCAACTTCAGCTGTACCTACCTGAGCAATTAACTCCATGTCAGAAATCAAACCCGGCTTGTTTGAGTAGCTGATCATTGGTTTCAGTCTGCTGCACAGTATTCATTTATCTTATATATGAGAGAAAATATATTATTTGAGTACAAAGGTAAGAACATTATAAAACACCATATATTTACAGTTCTGCATTTCAGTCATGGGTTAACGTACCATTACTCTCAATCAATGCTTGAACACAGCCCATGAACACAGGCCATGTTGAATAGGTACAGCAATTTCCTTCTTATGAGAACTCTCCCATCTTCCAAGTAACACTTGATCAGTGCGAGTGTGTGAGTGAGGAGAGAAGTCACTTGTTCGACCCACGATGTGACAAACTCTGCAAATTTCTCTAGGACGGTTTATTATCTTCTGACAGAATCGCCTTTCTGTCTAGGTCACTGTTCTGTATACAATATCCTTGTGAGTCCCATAATAACTCGTATATCTGTATCTTGAATCGTAAAGCCTCAAATTTCGAGGCTGGTTTCAATTATTTTTTCCTTGATCGATTCCAATGGTTCATCATCGAAGATAATAAACCAATAGTCAGAAGTTGGATAGGTTAATAAAGACTGCTAACAAACTATGAAACCTATCAACCCCACCCAAATGCGTCTGACACAAAAAAATTCAATCCATATCAAAATCCGCCATATCAAAAACGATATGCAGTAATTGGTTAGAAACGAGAAAACTGCTGATGGAAAAGGAGAGATCAACTGTGATTCGGAGAAATTTTCGGTGAACGTTTTTCACAAACTGTGCCTGGAAAGATCCCAAATCATTAAGATAGCTAAGGTAATATTTAAGTAAGAAGAATGGAATTTCTAGTTGGTCAAGGAAAGATTTATGAGAGCCATATGAGAGCCATCCTTCTCTGCAGTATATGGTTAACTAAAATAAGGCAAATATTGGTACCATTCGTTTAGATGACATCATGATTGACTACCTCATACCAAGTCTTGTTTCATCAAAAGTACAGTTAGGTCAAAAAAAATTTCAATCGACAGGATACTACGGTGATCATAGTCGACAGTATACCTACGGGTGGAACAGGTGTGAGAATAGAAAGTGTGAAGGATTCAGTTATATTTGGTGTTGAGTCCTACAATGGGGAGGATCGATATAGAAAGATGAAGTGTGTGAACGAGGGGAAACGGCATTGGCTAGTCTTAATTGAACCCACGTCCCTAATGACATTTGGGAATACTTATTAGAATAAGTCGAGCTGCCTCCATTAACGCCAACCCTTCCATTTCCCTCAGGTTTTAAAGGTAAACTACATATTATATTGCAACATACACTTTCTCGTTCCGTTGGTCATGTTGAGAATAATATATATTCTTCTCGACAGAACACTCTCAATATCTCCAGGTAAGGTTTTCGGGAATTGGGTCATTTTCGCATGTACATGGCTGTTCAGTGTTCTTTGAGACCTCAAAAACTTCCCATTTATTTTACATTGCCCTCTCTAACTTCTATTTTCTAGCGTCAACGTAGTTCACATAATATTATTCAGAATAGTGAATCCTTCAATTTCTATTTGAATATGTGAACCATATTATAACCCTGTTTTTTGCCCTTACCTCATTCTTCTTCTTGTTCTTGTACTACTTATTCAGACAAGCAAAGCTACAGCCTCCCCACCTTCACCTTTTAAAAGATTTAACCCATTATCTCAACTCGAAAAAATTTTAGAAACAAAAAAACTGAAATTTAGGATAATTTTGGCCACTTTGGCGAGGCAACGAGACGAGACGAGGGATAACGGGAGAACGACTGATTTCGGAAAGTGGGTTTTCCCTTGGAGATAAGAGAGCTAGTTAGTTTGGGAGATCGGAAAATATTAAATGAATATGGAATTAACACGAACTGAGAGGCTGCGGCCGAACAGCGTTAATAAATAAATATTATTTATAATAATTTTTAATAAATAATAAATATTTTAAACAGGCAATTAATAATCATTTTTCACAATTAATAATCATTTTTAGTAATTGATGATAGTTAACCATTAATTATTGTATTGTATTGTATTTCTTTATTGGCAAAATAGTTAAGTATATAATTCAATCGATATCATTTTCACAACTTATTGCCCACCGACGAATAAGTTCAAGAGAACTTGTGCTCTTCGGAGGAGTTCATCTATCAATATTATAACAGCAGCACACAGGTGATGCAATAACCTAAGACATAAACGTTAAATAACAAAAACAAAAATTTATCATAGTAACAATGTAAAGAAGAAGACAATACGAAAATTAAATAAGTAATTTATAAACAAGAAAACATTACGAGGACTTAACAATGCAGAATTATAAACAGCTATTTAATAGTTTTTTAAAATTTGACAGGCTGGAAAACGAAAAAATATTTATTTCTTTTTGGTATAGAGTTCTGAGGGCAGTTACATAAGCGTTTCTCCTGTAGAACTCAGTATTTATATTAAGAAGAATGACACGGGAATTATTGTAGTTGCGAGTAACAGACGAAGAAAAAAGATGACGTGGATCAATTTTAGCGCCAAAAAGCAAGATGCAAGATTGAAAATGATAAATTTGATTAATATTTTTAACTTCAAAATATTTAAACAAAAGTGAGGAAGAATATCTAGAGTTTTTATTTAATATAATTCGTAATAATTTATTTTGCACGATTTGCACTTTCTTAACAGCTGACTTAGACGCGGAACCCCAAAGTACTATCCCGTATTTGATTATAGAAAAGGCCAAACCATAATAAATAGTTTTAAGTTGGCTTTTTGAAAGGAACTTACGTGTCTCTTTAAATACATAAAACAGCTTACGCAATCTTATTATAAGTTCATCAATATGCTGCTTATAGCTCAAGTGGTTATCAATTTTGACCCCCAAATATTTACAATCGCCACTATATGGAAGCAAAATACAATTACAATTGGCATCATTCCTCAGAGAAGAAAAAGGTTAAGTGGAACTTAACTCCAAAGTCCGATGGAAAATCCTTGTTTCCAATTGAGAAACGGAGGACAGATGTTTTTTCTACAATTAGGCATAACTTGTTCAAATCAAACCAGCATTTTATACAAAAAACATTATGGTTAATAGTGCGGATCAAATCATTATAATCATTACCCCAAAAGATAATCGATGTATCATCTGCGAATCCAAAAAGCTTACCATCAATATCTAGATTCATCAGGTCATTGATATAGAGTAAAAAGAGGATGGGACCTAATACAGTGCCCTGAGGCATTAATTAATAAGTTATTAAATTAATAAGTTATTTCCGACGTAGGTAGGTAGAAACAAAAACCCCAGAATTATATTGGTACAAATTATTTGTACTTGACTAATCATCCCTATAAACGTTCCATCTGTCATTTAGTGATCTAGACAGAAGGGCGATATGCACAAAGAAGATAATAACCCGTTGTGTCATGAATTTGCAGTGTAGCCCATGGCACTGCTTACGATAACCGATGAGTTTGTACTCGAATTACCACATATTTCAATTTCATTCAAATCGCCGATGGTAGTTTTCGTTGCGTATGTGCAAACCTGTAGTCAAAAACAACAAAAAGCACCGGTGAAGTCAATATAGTCATAGATTCGGAGGGTACTTAGTTTTATTTTTTCTACATGAAAAACAAATTTGATTTATCAATCTTATTCTTGAACCACTATAAACTATACAGAATGAATAGATGTTGGGTGAATAGATGAATGGATGTTTAATTTGCAACTTGTCACACACGGGGAGATATTTTGTATTATTTCTTGTGCTATACGAAAGATATTGAGGTAATATCATAAAATATCTGGTGATAAGGACAGTGGCAGAGGTTCGGGGAGGGGTTCAATATAGAGGATGACCAGTGAAATAATAAATCCACCAATTGAATCAGTTCGTCTTATTCAACGCCCTTATGTTTCTCAAACAACAAGCTTGAATAGGAATTTGCTATTCAACTTGCTTGTTTGGTATTACTTGGATATCAATTACTGCTGTCATATGACATAAGTCATGGGACTGTAAAATAAATAACCATGAAACATCGGGGTCGAGTGAATATTCTCTCCCTCGTTGCGCATTTTTTCTCGACCCGGAAAAACTCTTTTTGGAACAGGAGTGAGTATCCAAAGACATATTTCCTTATCAATTGTGAAATTTTTGACTGGAGTATAGCGGTCCTTGTTGGGTTGGCGGAGTGGATGCGACCATTGTTGTGGTAATCATAGCTTAAGCCTCATTTGGAAAACAATACGGCCCGCTGGAAGTAGCACTCAATAATTCCCCATTGTTTCCCAGCTGTATTTTTTATTGATATGCTAAATAGACGGCGCTAACATAGAAAGCTTCTTCTGGCACAGCCGTGAGTTATTGTCCGTTATTACCCCAGCGGTCCCTTTTCGCATTTTCATATCTACAGATTTATTGTCAAGCCTTTCCTAAAACTCGGCGGCAACACCTTTTGTTCCCGATTTTATTACAACTTGCCTCCCCCTTCTCCGGTATAAATGAGGGTCACATATACACATTTAAAAGTACTTACGACCTCAGCAGTATATCTGCCTTCCCTCCGTTTCCCACTTGCGTCTCTCTCGCTACTCCCTCACTGTTGATAATGTACATTGTCTTTTCATTTTTTTATCTTTTTTTCCAACCCGTTCTTCCCCAGGATCAATCCGATTTTCTAGACCTGTTAAAAGGTTCGGATAATTTAAGAGTTTTCTAGTTATCCGGACCAAATACCTTTGGAACGCATATAAAAACCAAAAATAAATAAGATTGGCATATCCTAAGAATTTTTTAGACTGAACTGAATAATCTCATTATTTTAAACTTATTTGATAAAAAAAACATTCATCTTCGCCTTGTTTAATGTGCAGAGAGTTCAATCACCAGATGCAGGGATTGTAAGGGCCACAGTGAAGCCGAGTAAGAAACAACCATGCTCCATTTCCATGCTCCACACGTAGCTCACTGACAGCCCTAATCTCAGAAAACTAGTTTATCACATTTTTAACCCTTGTAACCAACCAAAATGATTTTTATCTGATTGACTGTCGTGGAGAGATTCAAAATCAAATGACGCTTACCCTAGCTCTCACGCTATATGCTCACTAAATCATTGTTTATTAATATTTTTCAGGTTTTGGAGATTCTGACCCTCTTTGTAAAATGAAGCAGGTACCAACGTATCAAATGTTTGAAAAACTCAATACTCATACGACGCAAAATAAATTGGTCTCCCCTTATAAATTTTTTGTTTTTGTTCCAAGGGTCAAAAATGTGAACAGGCGGACGAATGGAAAGACACATTCAACATCAAGATAAGATCTCTCTTGACGCATACAAACTGAAATGGATGAGGGTAGACATCTTTGCTTCCTCAAGCGTCACAAAAAGCAAACGTTTTTCACAAAAACCATTAGTGTGATCAGATATCAAAATTTTCATTTGCATTTCAGACATCAAAGAACAAAATATGTAGCTCCAAACCTGTATGTCAGTGTGTTTTCAAAAAGGATACTTCCATATCAACTCCATTTGAAACCATTAGAGAAAGATACATCTCACCCACTGCAAAGTTTTGATGAGATATCATCGGGGTTTATTATTTGAATAAAAATATTATATTTATTGAATAGTCTCGGTGGTTATTCAACCTCAGGACAATATAACTGGGTTTTTTGGTCGTCGGGTACAGGAAATCCGTCTCCGCAGCGATTGCTGAAGTAAAAGACTCACATAAATGTTTTAGCCGAGTTAGAGTAACGATTCACTTCGTCTGAGTGTTAGACGCAATGTGATATGCGAGTTCTGGACTGGTGTTGGCCAAATGATATGCAGAGAGCCGGGAAAGGGAAAAACTTCTTTCCGATGGCCTTTGTGGTCACTTCATGATGTGACAGGCGAGGGAAGCCCTTCTCTGACGAGCGGACCCTCCCAACCCATTCTCCTCAATGTAAGGAAACCGGCTGAGGAACCTTATCCCTAAAGAAGTTAGCCTCTGGACAAGATGACAGATGTAAACATGTAATGCATGACCAACCGCTTCTGGCTCGCCCTCTAAACCCTTCCGTTATCCTTCAGCATGCTGAACTCCCGCCCGCAAACTGACCCCTGACTCGCCTTTCATACCACCGGATATTCATAAAAATTAAGGATTCAACGTCGACCGATGACTTTTACATCAAAAGATGGCACGGGTTGAATTCATTCACAAAGGAAATGCTCTTTATCCCCTTATCTTCTTTGTGGTTCAGCCCAGGAACCCTTGGACTCCTTTGCCGAGAGTCCACAAGGAAGTGTTATTTCTTGAACTACTGTACTGTCTGTTCAATATGTCATTATATACCAACTACTATTTATAATTATCTATTACCAACCATGTGCAAGATAATGCACAAAATTAAGCCACATATGGTTTTCATTACAACACTATACTGAACCCCCCCCCCCCCCCCCTCACCAACATATTTTCCTTAGGAACCTTTTTTTGGTTTTTCAAGAGTAAAATTCGTCTAAATTATCATGCAAAATCTGTGTATAATAAAAAATTGTTCTAGGTATGTGTAAACACGGTTTTGAGCGCTATTTTCTCAAGTGCAATCCGAGCCTCTCAAAATTCGTTTGTTGTTCTGATTATATTTTTATTTTTATAACTTGTGATATTTTTATTTTTTTAATAAAAATGGGGCGGGGGGCATGCGGGCCTTCAGGGGATCTTGATCCAAATTATGTTATACAGTTTCATGGTGATGGGAGCCGTAAATTTCAAAACAATTGAAAATTTTTCTATTTTAGCGTAAAATTTTAAATTGTGCATGAGCCCAAGATTCAGCTGTCGTGAATCCAAATCCATTATAGTCGATAAAAAACTGATCCCAGTAGGATTAATGAGTATTCCAAGTGGAGAATGCCATCATGAAATTTTTGAATTGAAGATTAGTAGCCACAATCCCTCATGTATTCGGCAAGGAAATGACGTTGACGGGTTATTAAGGGGTGGCGTAGATATATTAAGAAGTGGAAGAAGAAGAGGAACGCTACCACTGGTTTTGAAACGGAAAAGAGCGAAGGTTATCGGAGAAGAAGAACTGCTTATGATACTCCTTGGCGGTGGTGCGTAGATAGCAGGGCGGGAGAGGCAATGATTGGTTGAAATGACGTGATAACCAAATGATGTATTAGCGCCAAACTACCTAGATCTTATTGGATTACAGACCTTCTCTTCGTGGGTTATTAAACCGGACAAGGATGGATTTCAGCCCCCCTCGCACTCGATGCCTGCCATTAGGCATCTTCTGCAAACAGGATCGGAGGCGGGGCTCTTTTCCTCGCCATCGCACCCACCCCGGTGATCAAGCATTGCCACAATTAATCTTCTATAATCAACTATCGCTTGTCACATTTCAGGTAGGGGAACGGCGTTTATGTTCCACCTCACCATCAGCTATTTAAATTGGTTTAATCGGCTTGAAGTAAGCGTAATATTCTTTATTATTACGTTAAACGGTACTGGATACTTCGGTTCGAATCCTTGATAATTGTTAGACATAAAGGAACATGATATGTTCTTAAAATAAATTTGATTTTATCGTTTTCTATTTATAATGTCCACCGTCCTGAGAATAATATAATATCTGAAGTACAAGTTCTACGATAGGCCATAATTTTCAGCCGATTTTCCGATCTCCATGCAGTTTCGGGTATCCACAGATTCACGAACTATTCCAAGCGAGATCTACCTTCTTCTGTGTTAGTCATCAGCAAGGGTGTCGGCTCTTTTCTTTCTTTAGGGTTTGAGTTCAATGAAAGATATTTCACTGCTGTTATCTCAAATCATTGATATAAAAATCAAGGCATATCTACCTTTTTAAATTTGAAAAGTTATATACTAATGGTATATATGACAATATATATTTAAAAGAAAGAAGGGTTACGCCAATCTAAAGATTATTCTTACTGTTATGGCGCTTATCGTGATCCACGTGCGAATCGAATACCTTCCATTGACAAAAATCCCTATGGATGGTGACAGGATCAATGGGACATCAAAAGTGGAGGAGAATTTGCGTACAAATAAGATGTGTTGAACTGGTGGGAAAATGATGTCTCTCACCTCCCTGATAGTTCGCCAAGAATAATACCTGAGGTGAAATACCTTCAACCCCTTTTTCCGTTTTCTTTCTTTACAGACTTTTTTTCGTTAAGGCGAACGACGAAGCTCTCGGGAGAAACAATAAAAGGGGAAGGCTGCCACCAAGATCGCGTCCGGCCCCCAGGGGCCAAACCCCTGATGGAATAAAATTCGACAAGGGCTTGGAGTTAGAAAAAAAAAGAAGTAGAAGGGTTGGAAAGGCCCAGATATTAAAAGAGGGACGATAAACCTGGAGGCTACAATGTAACGGAAGGTGGATGGCATTAATTGTAAAGAGCAAATGTAAAGGAAAAAAAGAAAAGGAAAAAGAAAGGACGAAAAAATACTCCCTCGAAGCAATATCAAGGGACTGTACTCACTTATAAATTCACACACGTTACAAGGACGCACCATTAAGACTACCCTTTTTTAATTAGTAGGCTGCCTACATCTAAATAGAGTATAATTTTTGTCAAAATACCTACCTATACCCCTCTCCATTCTCTACGGAACCAGCCCTTAAGGCGTTACAGATGGCTTTAATTAAAAAATATTCCGAAATATTTGGGCTTGACTCCCAGCCCTCCCCTCGCGCACCGCCTTACCATCTTTTTTCTCCTTTAATGTTACCATCTATACAGAGCTAGGCCGTACTAATGACTTCATCTTAATTAAAGAGGCCCCTTCAATGATTTCATTTCTGTTATAGATAGATTCTTTTCATTCCCTTCGTTTTTCAATATAGATTCTCTAATTAAATGCAGGGTAATTTCCAAGAGGGCTTGATAATTAAGAAAGTTGTTAAGTTATTTTTTGTTGGGTCTGGTACCGAAGGTTATGCAAACATTTCTGATAGACAGCGTTTTTTTAAGGATCAAATCATCCAATTTATTATTTTTTGATTATGCTGGCATCTCTGCGTTTGAATTAGGTTCTATGCACCGGTGATACAATAAGGAATCATAGTAGTTTAAATATCAAATCAGAACTAGTGAGAGAAAATCTGACACCGCACAACCATCATGGGAGACTTGGCAGCCAAGATCGAAAATGTAAAGTGATCTTCACACTTGTTAATTCTGGGTTTTGTCCACTCATTTCCGTCTGTCCAACAATATTGTAGGATGTACGCTACAATTATAGACGGTAATAAGAATTAGTTTGGGTCACAGTGATAATTGATATAGGTTAAGGCTGATTTTCACATTTAAGAGTCGTAACCGAAAACCCTATCTAAATGGTCCAACCGTCCAACAGTTGGACACGGATCTTTTCTCCACAGTGCAATCCCCACCTCGACAAGTCCTAAAAAGCACGCAGAGGAAACTTTTTTTTTTTTTTTTTTTTTTTTTTTTTTTATTGGCATTACATTGTAGTATACAGCCACAATAATGGAAGGTAATAGATTATTTAGATTAGTATATTACAATTCTTAATAAATTTAAACAGTTCTTTATAGACAGAAACATCTCTTGTTGATAATATTGAGCAGTATTCTAGGTTTACATCTGACTTACTTAAAATTGCACTAAACAACACTGTTCTCGGTCCATTGTGCTCCGGGCACTCCATGATCAAATGCTCCAGTGATCCGCTTGGTGCTCCACATTTTCTACATTGGGCCGTTTCCCTTTGATTGATCATGTTCAGGAACGTGTCACAAACTCCGCAATTGACCCTTAGGCGGGATATGGTACGTACTAGGGGTTTCTCGATGCCTTTTTTATAAAACCACGGTACTTGTAGGGGGTTGGGTTGGATCCTTTTATAAAATAGGGCATTGTTAGAACCAACGAATCTTGCCTTCCATTTTTCCTTATGTTTTTGGTTGATGAAAGGGATCAAATCATCTGCCATGATGAGAGTGTTCAGCGGGGGTCCATTATCCGCCCCTTCCTTAGCCCACTGATCCACCTGTTCGTTCGCCAACAATCCTGCATGTGCCTTCACCCAAATGAATTCTACTCTAATCCCCATATCCAAACAGCGCCTCAACAGTCGGAGCAATTCGACAATGACACCATTCTTAGCTCTCTGAATGTTACATGTTTTTAGTAACTGTAGTGTACTAAGAGAGTCGGTACATATATGGTAAACATAGTCATTCGTCCCAGACCCCACAACATATTCGATGGCTTTTACTATTGCGGTTACTTCAGCAATGAAGCTGGAAGTCATCTGCGGTAATTTATATTTTTCATGATAATTGTTGGAAGTATCAAAGAAAGCACATCCGACTGAGTTCCTGGACTTTGAGCCATCAGTGAAGATTTGCACAGATTGCGGCCATTTGGAGTTAACGAAGATGGTGAATTTATCGTTGATGGTATGCTCTTCCCGATTTCCATATGTGAATTGAGCAGTTATTACCGGTACCATCAGCTCTGAATACGTTAACATGAATGGTGATGGTTTATTAGAACAATAAAGTCTTGACATATCCAAATCTTCTTGAGTAAAACTGTTGACGAGTAAGGGCATGTTCATACTGGTATTGGATACCAGTATGTTCATACTTAGTCTACATACGTCTTCAACAATTGGCCGACTGTGAGATTTGAGTTTCAAGATGTAACGATCTGAAAGCATTTGGTATCGGAAGCCCAAAGGGCATTCACCAGATTCTGCCAATAATGCGTCGATAGGTGTTGCCCGGAGGAATCCCATACATTTACGGATACATTTGAACTGAAGTCTAGCCAATTTAAGAAGATTTGTGTCACTAGCGTTGCCATAAAAGATAGCTCCATAGTCGATGATTGCTCTGATAGTTGATCGGTAGAATAATAGCGCTACCTCTGGATCTGCTCCCCAGTTGAGGCTGGTAACCATCTTCAGTATATTGTAGTACCGTTCGGCCTTATTCAATATATAATCTATATGTGGCTTCCATGTCAGCGTTTTATCGAGCCAGACTCCAAGAAATTTAATCTGATGATGTATACGAAAGACGTTCTCTGCTATTTCCACGGTTGCGCCTACGTTTAATCGTCTCTTTCTAGTGAAAGGAACCAATACTGACTTGTCAGCAGAGAACGTCAAACCCTTCGATTCGCTCCATGTTTGTAGATGTCTCAAGAACTCCTCCAAACTCTCTTTTCCCGATTCCATATCGCTGCACTCTACAAATACACATATGTCGTCAGCAAATTGAATGATCTGAACGCCTTGCGGCACTATGTCCTCTATATCCCCCACGTAAATAGCATAGAGTAACGGGCTTAAAATTCCTCCCTGCGTCAATCCCTGCGATGTCATTCTGGGACCAAATATCTTATTATTCACACGTAAGTGTATCTGCCGGGATTCATATAGTGCAACAATACTTCGACTGCAAGAATGTGGGACACCGATCGTTCGCAATCTTCCATATAGAACATCTAGTAGCACAGAGTCGTATGCTCGTGATACATCGAGAAATAACGCTAATGTAATACGCCGTGTCGTTAGTGAGATTTGAATACTTGACACCAATCTCGCTAATCCATCGTATGTGCTTCTTGATCTTCGAAAGCCATATTGAGATTGTGGCAATTTATTGTAGTATTCCAGATACCATTCCAATCTTGTTTTAATTGTTCGTTCCATTGTTTTCATTGCGCAGGAGGTGAGTGATATCAGTCGATAGGATGACCACACTGAGGGTGGTTTTCCTGGTTTTAGAAACGGTATGACTAGGGTCTGTTTCCATTCGTCGGGGTATGATCCCTTTGTCCAGAATTCATTAAATAATTTCACCATTGCCTCTTTTTTTCCAATGGGAAGATTGACTAATATGGGATACACTATATCATCGGTCCCTGGTGCTGTATTTGACGATTTTTTAAGGTTTGATTCCACCTCAAGCAACGTGAAAGGGGACTGGAGAGTCGAACTCAGAGTGTCTGTGTTATTAGCCTCTTCGGGGATATATGGAGGTACCCAGGGAGGTGCACAAGTCTCCAGCAATTCCTGTACCCATTCTCCTTCTTCCATCGGCTGTAAGTTTGATGTTTTTCGGTTCTTCAACTGTTTAAGTTTTCTCCATATTTCTCTTATGGGAGTAGATTTAGTTAGCGTGAGACAGTAAGAGATCCAATTTTCCTTTTTTGCTTTCCAAGTGGTTTGTTTATAATTTTTATGTTTTGTTTTATATATTAAGAAGTTGGTACGAGATTGGAGCCTTCTATACTCTGAAGCTGCTACCTCGCGCTCTTGAAGAGCCATTTGGCATTCATTATTCCACCAGTAGGCGCCTACATCTTTCTTCTTATGGGGGCTATTTTTTGGAATGGATTCCTCGCAGGCTCTGTTCAGTGCCTCTATGAACGACTTGTAACCTGATTCCGATGCGTTTTCTTGCTCCGAGTTCAACACCTCCCGGAATCGTACCCAATCAGCCCGATCTATCCTCCACTTCCTGGAAGGATATATAATATGGTTAGGTTCAAAAACAGCTGAAGAAAATATTATTGGAATATGGTCCGACCCCATAGGATCGATCATAACATCCCATGTAAAGCTAGATGCCAAATTCAGAGAGCATAACGTAAGGTCGACGGCTGAAATTTGATTGGAATTGACGCGGGGAACCAAAGTTCTGCTTCCGTCATTCAAGTATGCCAAATTCGAAGCTTCCAAAGCATCCATCAAGTGAATTCCTTTTCTGTCAGTGAAGCTTGAACCTACACCAACATGGTGCACGTTAAAATCTCCGCCAATAATCTTTGGGTTGGGGATCGAGTCAAAGAATGCCTGCCATTGTAGATCTGTAATGACTTCATTGCCATGCTTGTACAACGATATCACGTTTAAGCAGGCTCCAGCCCTAAATTTTATTTTGGCTCCCACGAACTGAATTCCATTTGTACGTACGATTCGATCTGTGATATCCTCATAGTTTATATTTTCGTGAATCAAGAGGGCAGAACCACCCCATCCGTCTTGTCTGTCGTCTCGCAGGATGTTATATCTTCTCAAGACAAATGTTTGGTTAGGTTTCAGCCATGTCTCACTGATTAAACCAACGTGAATATTTTGGTGATTGAACAGTCGTTCTAAATCATTTTTTTTATTCTTAATTGATCTCGCATTCCACTGAAATGCTCTCAATTCGTTTCTTGCTAAGTTTGTTCCCATATATTTTTAAAAAGGATTGTTATTCTTGTTATCAATTAGTGCAGTATTTGTTATACCTAGTTGTTGATTTTTCCCATTTGTTCAATTATTATGTTATTATAACTATTGTTTGTTCAGGATTCCATGACATCATCAGGTTGTTCCGCTGAATTACTTGAGCTTGTCTGATTTTCTGGTAAATTGTCTTCTAAATTTATTTTGTCTCGAATTATTGATTTGAGGAGGGTTTCATCCATGTCTGCCGAAAGATGCTGTTTAATATCAACGAGGATCGAGAATACGATTTCCGCAAGCGTGCCTTTAAGCTGAGAATTTTGAATTATATGGTCGTTACTCCCTTTCGAAGTTGAAGGGGTACTATGCGGGTTGTGGGTTATAAATCCTCCAGGTTGGTTACGTTTGGTTGGAACTGTGTATAGTAACCTTCCTACATTGTTTCCGTTATTTTTTCGGATTTCTGTGGGTTTCCTTTTGAGTTGATTTCTTGTTCCTGTTGCAAATGAACGATCGGGTATTGTATCATTTGTGATCGGGGGAAATTCATAAATATCATTCAAACTCGGTCTTTTCATGTGTCCTGCGTATGTTTTGCCTGAGATGAAATTTTTGGCATCGTTGTAGGAAATATTCCTCGTACCCATCATGGATTTTACTGCTTTCTCAGTTTGATATTGGGGGCAAATAGACTGATTTGAGGCTGCATGGTGCAACTTACAATGTAAACATTTCTTGTCTAAAGCTGTGCAATCTGATTTGTTGTGACCTTCACCACACAATTCACATCGAATTTGGGCTTTACAGTTATCTTTGAAGTGGCCATATCTCCAGCACTGAGTGCATTGAATAACTTTTGGTATGTACGGTTTTACTTCGCAGCGGACGTATAGGATTGTCACGTATTCTGGAATCGATTGACCTCTCAGTGTTAAACCTACCGATTGAGTAGGAATATATGTAGTTGTTTTAGTTTTTTCGTCCATCAATGGCCTGTTAAATCTTTTTATTTCTAAAATCTCTAATTCTTTACCCTGAGGATCCCGCATATGTGTCTTAATCTCATGTTCATTCAAACTAGTGTCAATTCCTCTGACAACACACTTACGTTTTACTAAATACATCGGAACTGTTGATTTAAATCCCTTGTCTTTCAAAGTTTGGGAGGCCAAAAGTTTATTCGCAGACAAGAAGTTGTTCAGTTCTACTCTGATTTTATTCCGACCTACTTTACTTATGACTTGTATATGATGAGAAATGTCAGGATGTTTTTCATGTAGCAGTTTCCCCAGCACCATGGGGTGCATACGGGAGATACCATTTCCGTCTGTATTTAAGCTTTCGATTACGACGTAAAACGGTCCATTATCAGAAACACGATAAAATATAGGTTCAACGGTAGAGTCCGACCTCCGTAAATCGGGAGGTTTATCTTTGTCCAACTCTTGATTGATCATGGTTTCGTGATCCGTTATCGAGGGAGATTACTCTACTCGCTTGTGATCGAAAATAGGTAATTGATAAAGACTCACCTCTCGGACAGTTGTGGTGTAAACAAACCAAGGATGTTCAAGGCATGTTCACATAATGATACTGTTATGCCCCAGCATCCGAATTATAAAATCAATGCAAACAATAATAACTAAACCAGTCATGCAGCATGACTATAAGAGCGATTTTTCGAAGGAATAATTGGTTTTATGTCAATGGTCTTCATTAAAGAACATGATGTCCATGAAGAACATCTCAAGTATCAACCACGTTTCTTCATCTTCAACCTGCTCCAGTTTGAGAGCGGAATAAGATATAGCAATTCTGACTTCCCCATCTAATTCAGCGTGTGAAAACCTTTTAAAATGAGGTGTCACTTGACAGACCGTTTCATTTTTGGAATTTATGGGTGAACCTCTCCCCCCCCCCCCAACATCACCAAAACCCCCCTCAGCTTTTGGACATTACAACGCTGAACACGACGGAGGAGTCAGAATTGCGATATCGCATTCCGTCATCAGATTAGAGCAGATTAACCATGAAGAACGCATTCTTCATCTTCAAAGTACTCAAGTTTGCGAACGAAATTAGGTTCACGACGGTGATTCAAAATTGCAATATCGCATTCCGTCATGAGATTTGAGCAGAATAACCATGAAGATCATTTCAAGTAACAACCACATTTCTTCATCTTCACCAACAGAGCCCTCAGACCGCTCGCCCTACCCTAACCGAGGGAAGGGGAAGCAAAGGAAGGGAAACTCCATCGCTATGTAACCTTGTACGAGATCACCTGAGGGGCTATTCTCGATTAGAGCGAGATGAAACTTGGAAGCGATTGGGACAAACAAACCAAACTTTCCCGAAACACATAGGAGTCAGAACAGATGCCAATAGGAAAACCATTCGGAGTGATTATTTTACATTGATTACAGGCATCTCGATGCCCCCCTGCGTTGTAATCAAAATTACGTTGGAAATGATGTAAAGGAAGTAATGTGGATTATACCGATGATATATGGAGGTACTCATGTGACTACTAATTACATGTACGTCATGCGATGCACTCAATTTAAGTAGTGTTTAAAAAAAAGGTTCACGTCCCAACATCAGACGGAGATTTTAATAACCGAATCTCTGAAACACCATCATTTCAATTTTTCAGAAATGGGGAGAAATGTTCGAGGTCTTGAGGTAAAAAGGTACCAATGATGTCTCCCTCCACAACCCCCTTGACACTTGTGGACCGCAACTTTTCAACTGTGGCTCGCACAATGTGATATATCCTAGTGGCCGTGATAGATTTATCTGCACCTTCCCACGCACCTCTGAACACTTCACCGTGTATCTAATAACCATCTGTCGTCTGGTTAGGACGGACTTGCTCTTTCTCTCAAGAATTATGCCTTCTCTATTTCCTCCCTCACTTCTCTGCTGTTGCTAAGAACCCCTCGTGTTGACTCGATGAGGAGCCGCCTTCTATCACCATCTACCTTCAAGCAATATGGAGATTTATGTATGATAAATAGTTTATTGGTCTCTATGAAATACATTACGGTTCGATCGAATATATTATTGAAATTCAGTGGTCTTCCGATGCTCGCCGGTTCCTTATGAAATGATGAACAATCTACTCAGTCACTCACTCAGAATCTGGATAAATTATACTTCCGACATGAAAATTAGCATCTCCTATATAAATTTCCATATTTCATTCAATTATATAAGCATTTAATTAGGGGTAATATTAGGTTTCCATAATGGTTTGGTAAGTGCATAATATCACCCCCACCCCCTTGGGCCCGTTTTTTGAGTCAGATTAAAAGTATATATTTCTAGCGTCTGCGCAAGTGCTTAAACGTTGGTGTGCCGAACTGTCCTGACGAAATCTGTGGTGATTATGCATTATCTTATTTTTAAAGCTACTGCGATTGGCGCCATGGTAACGTCTGAGCAAGCGCAATATTTGAACCCTAAACTTTTCTTTACTCCTCGCTAGATTCCATCCCATTTTTGATAGCTAGATGGGTAGTGATTCAATCATGTATACTGCATTCAACCTTTGATGGATCAAGTAATAACATGAAACCCAGATGACGATGTGGAGAAGCTAAACTGCCTACACACTCGAACACTTTCAGCTTTGGGTTTTAGAACCATCTAGAAGCTTAGCTTTTCCAAAAAAAAAAAAAAGGATCTAATCCAATGATACCGTAGTTATTTCATACCTGTTGTCCATCTCGGCTATTTGAGCGCTATACGCGTCATAGTCAGGTGCGTGAAGGTCTGACTCAACCTATCGATGCTAAGTTGGGGACGAGACACTCTCTGGAATGTCTATCTTGTCTCACTCATCCTCTCTCGCTCTGTAGTGCGTCTGAAGGAGTTACTAATTGACTATAAATCTCACTCTTAATAACGTGGGCGATGAATGAACTTTATGAGTATTGAAACTTCCTAATACAAATTTTAAAACAGATGGCCCAATATGAGTTTGTGATTTGAAAGTTGAACGTTTTATTCAGTGATAGCTCAACGACTTTTTGATATTCCTCAAGTCTCAGAAGGTACGGGAGAATAAGCGTTTTAATACCGACTGAACCGAGAGGTCAAATCTAGTTCCTAATCCAACCTGTCCAGCCCAAATACTCGGCAAAGAGAGAAAAAAAAGGAGCCTACCTAAACAAAGCTACGTGTACGGGGGATTAAGAATATACTTTGCATTTAGTGGGTTTGTTTTAAAATTCCTATCAGAGAACAGCTGGAGGGGTTAGACTTTGCTTTAATGAGTTGTAACTTCTCTTGGGTCCTTAGCTGTCCACACAACTGACTACAAAGTGGCGAGCCTCCATAAGCCTTCTTTACCTTTATAACCCCTTTTTCCATACAAAACTTACCTCACCATCCACCCATCCACTACTAACCTCTCCGATTACACCGACCATTCTCCCGCTCTATCCCATCTACTCGTCTTCTGTTTCCAACAACTTCCACCGTTACGTTTTTGTATTTTTCATATCATTCCTTATCACTCTTTTGAAATGCTTGAACAGAGAAAAACATGTTTGTAGAACGTCAAGTTTTCTCAGAAACAGAAAATGTTGAGTGGATGACCTTACTGTCTCACAATTTGATTGAGTATCATGACGCATGGCAAGACGAAAATCGTCAATTAGGACAACGTGCATTTTTTGCATCTACAGAGTTACCCTCAGCACAAGAATAAAAATATAGCGGAACAATGGGTGATAACAATTATACCTACTCCTCAATTATGGGGCGGCAGGAGCTAATAAAATCGCCAGAAAAAATAGATAGGTATCTTCATTTATTATTAACCTTCGGATGTGTTTGAAATCAATATAATTTCAAATGGGCCGGTCAAGTAGTTTGAAGGTTACTTGGAAACTCGCTCATTAGGTCATATAGCATTTGCATCTCTCCAAACCTCAACAATTTACGTAGAAAGATATGCAGAACTTTATATGTTGTCCTAATATGCATTTATGAAACCTATTACAATTGGAGACATCATCGAAGTCAATTTACTTATAAAATGCAGTAAATTATTGATTTACACGTACATCCAACGATAGTGAAAACTCGTGTACATGAATCTCAGAGACCAACTTTGATGTCACGCAATTTCAGGCGAATACTGCGAGAATTACGAGTGGAAACAGGTTATCTGGCCTCTAATAGATTTTTATGAGCAACTCCATCATGCACACGTTCATTTTATAATATCAGATCATGCAATCTACCTTTCATTCTCTCTATGCCTGCTTTATCCTTCGGATCACGGTTTGTTCTTATGTTCGGTGGCGGTAAATCTTTAGATAACTTGAATGACCTATTCCGAAAGAGCAAGATATGAAAATCGGTCTCATCTATTCAATCTAAACCTGTACATTTGAAAACTAGCTCATGTACGTGGTTATCTGACCTACTTATACTACAACAAATGGGATCATGAGACGGTCATCAATTTTACTCCATTCTATCAGTGCTAGATGCCAAATTACGGTGGAATGCACATGTCAAGAAAAAGAGAGAAGAATTACGTCTAAAATCCTGGAAATTATACTGGCTTATGGGACGTCACTCAGTTTTTCCAGTTGAGAGCAAACTTAAGCTCTATGAACAAGACCTCAAGCCTGTATGGACTTATGGGTGTCAGCTCTGGGGCTGCGCAGCCAAAAGTAACGTAGAAATTATACGAAAATGCCAGAAAAATGTGCTCAGGAACGTCATCAATGCTCCCTGGTACATCCGCAATGATAACATCCACCGAGATCTTGAAGTGGAAATGGTTTAAGCCGAAATGGTTCACCAGCCCCGGAGTGGGGTGAATCTATTCATTTTACACTAGATCGGTTGAACACAACGGCCATGTTTCGCGAAAAATCCAGCAATGGTTCCTCTCAGACCATTCAGGACTCACAGGACTCCTTGTTTAATGAGTTTAATTAATCAAGTTGTCTGGTGTAGGTACTGTGTCTCGTGTAGGTACTGTGCCTCGTGTAGGCATCCATATATTGACTATAAACAAGATGATATCAAGAGGTTTTGACTTTATCAAACTAAAATGGCCATAACTCTCTTAACTCACATGAAAATTCCAATTTGATTACTCCGTTAAAAAGGACACAAAATTTCCTATCCCTCTAATGAAAAACAAATTTTTTTTTATTCGCCAAAACGGGTGAAAAATCTACTTGAAAACGAAAATTTGTCAAATCGTAGAAATTGCCACTTATTTCAAACGCTCATAAACCCCTATAATCCGGCATGATAATTTCAACCTGTAGTCCTAAATTTTGAGCCCAAATGTCAGCTTTCCAATGGTATAAGCAAAATAAATGTTGCAATGCAGTTTTGAGGTATTAAAATGACGTTTGAATAGAAAAAAAGTGGTTTTCCATAGGAAAGTCTGGTTTTTACCAATCATTGACTCCTCAGGTAAAAAATGAGTTTGAAATCGGATTTCAAGTTATTCTTCTAGTAAAACCTTTTTTATTATCCAAATTCTTGTTTTAGATGTTCGAAATGTCCGTTTGTCTTTGAGCTGTGACCCGCTTCTATTAATGAGCGATGCAAGTTTGTGCACGGACTGTTCAGAAAGAATCTCTTCGTGAAAATAAGTTGGTTCTCGTTGTTCGCTTCCACACCATATCATTAAGCAACGTTGAATATGCAGATATGATGCTTGTTTATGGCTTTCAAACCAGAAGGCTAGAGAAGCTGTGAGTGAATAACAACGGCGATTCCCCCACTGGCGGGTCCCCAATAAAAGCGTATTTCCTCAGGTATGAAGTACCATTCTAATAAATTTTGATCGTGAATGCTGTGCTGTGTTTCTGTCAGTTGTTACTCACAATGCGGGGCACGGTTCATCTGTATTAAAAAAATTCCATTGAAAAGCTGACATCATTTGGGCGCAAAATTTAGGACTACTGGTTCAAATTATCATGCCGGTCTATGAGCGTTTGACAAAAGTAGCAATTTCTACGATTTGACAAATATTCGTTTTCAAGTAGATTTTTCACACGTTTAGACGAATCAAAAAATTTGTTTTTCCATAGAGGGATAGGAAATGTTGTGTTCTTTCTAACGGCGTAATTGGATTTGAATTTACATGTATATTAAGGTTATGGCCATTTTAGTGTGATAATGTCGAAAACACGAAAAAAAATCTTATAATTGAAAAAACTCCAATTTTTTAGGTGAGTAAAAAAAAAAAAAAAGCTATATGACATGGTCGACCTGAAATTAACTGTAGAATCGATTCCTAGCCTGTGGAATTTTAGGGAGGGAAAACTCCCCATAAATTACCAAAATGAAACATTCTGACTAGTAACACCTCATCTTAAAGGTTTTTTTAATGCTAAACACGATGGTGAAATCAGGATTGCGATATTTCATCCCGTTCTCAAACTGGAGCACTTTGATGATGAAGAAACGTGGTTGACACTTGATATCGAGGGTCTCACAGCAACTTCCCACATCGTCATTTTTGGCCAAAATGAGTAATGCATACCATTCGAAGCGTCTTCTTCCGGCGGATCGAGCTAACTAAGTATAAGTTATGTACCTAAGTTAGGTAAAACTATATCTCATTATTTATTTTACTGAGTTACTCAGTAAACATAGTCATCGGTAGATGGTTTTTTGGCTCTGCTGAAAAACCACCTTACCAAACAACATATTATGTTCTTCATGTTAAGTATGCTCTAATCTGATAACGGTAGGAGATATCGCCATTCTGACTTCACCATCGTGTTCAGCGTTGACAATTCCATAAGCTGAGGGGGTATTGTGGAGTTGCGGGGGGGGGGGGGGAGGTTTACCCATTAGGTAATTCCAAAAATGAAACGGCCTGACAAGTGACACATCATTTTAAAGGTTTTTACACGCTGAATACAATGGTGAAGTCAGAATAGCGATATCTTATTCAGTTCTCAAACTGGAACACATTGAAGGTGAAGACACGTGGTTGATACTTGAGATGTTCTTCATGGACATCATGTTCTTTAATGGAGACATTTTACATAAAACCAATTATTTCTTCAAACATTTGCTCTTATAGCCATGCTGCATGACTGTGGGTTTTTCATAATACAAGACACTCATTTCCAAAACAGAAAAATAAATGTTCAAAAAATGACAACTTATCGACTCATGGATTTAGCAACTACCTGGTAGTGGTAATTGAATGGCAGCTACTCATAGCCTAACAGCACCGGTGAATACTATCACCTGGTGAATACTATCAACTGGTGAAACGTGCATTATATTCGTTACTAAACTCCGCGCTTATACAGAAAATAATCATGTTGTGGGCTCATGACGTACAAGCTGTGGGCTATGAGAGGGTACCGTCAAGATTATATCCAAGTTTGCATGTGGAAAAAACAAAGGTGAAAGGTGCATTATTGAAAATGTTTCTTCTATGCAAATGGGGCTATAGATTACGTGTGTTCGAGAAATAAAGATAATGCAAGGGGCTGCCGGGGGTGTTGTGAGTGGCGGAGGGAATGGGTTGGAGTTTTTAATATCCTACGGAGGCATGTTATTAAAGAGTCAATGCAAATTAAAGCCCCTCTCCCCCTCCCATCTTACCTACTTTTCTCCCCGCCCAAGGTTCCTCAGCCCTTTACCTTTGGGATAATGCTAACGACACTTTTGGCTCTGGATCCCCTTGATTAAAAATAAAAGATAAATTGCTAGGATCTGGTGGGGTGATCTTGAAAGGGTTGGGAGGCGAAGTGAGGTCTGCGCTTATCTTATTGTCTCAGAACACATAAGACCAACCCTCTGAGGACAATCCTTCCTCACTCCTTCCCAGACCCTCTTTTGTGGCGAATCCTCCGACGCAACCCACCTATGAATCTTCCGTGTTAATGATAAGCAAAGAAAACAAAACTCGCAATCAACTCAAATGGAAACCACAGTTATTCAAGAGGCTTCTCGTAAAATTGGGGGGCATTTTCTTCACGCGCTTTGCATATCCCTTCTCTCTCTGTTGAGCGATGCTTATTTCCTCTTATTCGGAGAGCGCATGCAAGCTCAGTCTCAAACGTTACTCAATCATTCTCACCCTTCTCTATCGGTTTAATAAATCTGCATGGAGTTTTAGACTGAGCTACCCGTCGAGATGTATGTGACGTAGAAACCTGCTTGAGCTGTGAGTCGCTGCATTATACTTTTGATGATTTTTGTGTTCCACATTCCTTCCATTTGGTACGTAACACAGACATTGATGAGGTTGAGGAACATTCCATCCAAAATTACGGAACATCGAAGGATATTTATTATAGAGCAGTGATCTATTCAACAGCAGTGATCGATACAGAAAATAATAAACGGTTGGGGAAGAATTGGCCGCATTTTCATCATAGATCCTTTCTTCTTGATCATCTGTGGTAAAGCAAACTCCTTAACTCCCGATTGTATCACGATGTTATGATCCGGTGTCTCCCCAATGTAAAAATATCAAGATGTTTGCATCGCTGATAAAAATGAAATGAACATCTTTGATTCCTCATTATATATTTATTGCGTTTTTATCGTTCAAGTGGACCTTTGATGAAAAGAATCAATTTGTGATATTACACATCAAAGACGGTTGATATAATATTCAGAAAGAGATAGAAAGGCTTGTCCGCGGTCTTTGTCATGAACACGAGTGTGTGTTACGCCCCAGGACATGAAAGTGGTTGGTATTCACCGGCGGATGATGAGACGTTGAATATTGTAGAACCTGATCTTGAAAGACTGTCCTCATTACTTGCGCAGCTCTTTTATAAATATCCCTCACCCTTCCTACATTCTATTTCTCCTCTTTGCCTTTTTGTGTTGGGGTTTTTTCGATTCTGGATCGAGACTACATGTGTGGATATCACCCTCGACGGAAAACAATGGCCGCTATTGATAGGACACTCCTGCTCTATTGTTTTCACTTCCACTTCCATCAATAACTTATGCGCTACATGAGCGACATCAGCTGTACTCGAAGTTCTGAGCGAATTGTCAAAACCTTCTATTGTAATTTTGAAACCGCGGTTTTCGGAAAAAATCTCGTTTACTTACAACTTAAGTTTGAGATAATCTGTATCCAATAATAGATATTGACATTTTGGCTTCTTTTTCTAATAAAGAACCTTTGTGCTCACTGGCAAAAACTGGTACACCCACTCTTTTGACACTTTACTTCGTTGTTATTTTAAGATTTATAACTCGGCTCCCTTTGTACCTAGCGACTTGACACTTTCAGGGCTCTCTATTATACACACCAAGAAGACCTACACCAAACTGCAAGCTGATTGGCACAAAACGAACCGAGATATGGATACCTGGAATACGCGTATCTTATCGTATCTTGGTATCGTTCGCTCGCGGGGAAGAACGTTACCGCTTAGTGTGGAAATGTTAAACAGAATAATATGAGAGCCCAATCAGCTATAATTAATGGTGACATGAATAATTTTAATGGGAATTTCAAAAATGATTTTTGAAAAACTTGAATGTTGAATGAATGTTGAATTGAATTATATTTAAAAATTTACTCGTATCTTACATGAGAGGATGATTGTACAAACTGGAACATATTATGTTATAAGAGCTGGCAGGTTGCAAAACGCACCAACACACAGGTTACTTGTATATAACAATTTCTGTTAAGGTTATCTACGAGTATGTACAGTGAGTAAGTTAACTGTACAACGTAGGAAACGGGGAATAGAGTTACAGTTTTATAGTAGGCAGGGACGTTCTGTAAAGCGTAACTTTTGGCTTATTATCTTCGACACTGAACTATTGGAATCGCCCAAGAATTGTAAAAAAAAAGCCCACCTCAAAGTTTGAGAGTTTTTGTTTCATGAAACGGAGATTCAGAAAAACGAATTTAAAAAATCCGACTGTCCGCGCCACTGTGTCCAGTTAGCGTTGTGCTAAAATTACAAAATTTGGTTTACAGGTTCGGATCACTCCCACGGTGATCCTTGAAACTTTTAATAACCCCAAGTTAAGGGGAAGAGGTTCAAAACGAATTTTGAAACTTTGAAAACGCAACTCTTGTGAAAAATTTCAGTTTATTTGTCAACATGAGGAAGAATCATGCGGCCGCCTGTCGGTTCATGTTTATACTGGCCCGGCTGATTCAAACAGCACGTTGATGTGGAGGTATCGAGTTAATAAATAATAGTAATTGATAGTAATTGATAATAATTAATAATACAAATTATTTGTAATTAATTCATAATCTCTATAAACGTTTCATCTCATTCCATTTCATCATTTAGTGATCTAGACAGAAGGGTGATCTGCACAAAGAAGATAATAATCTGTTGTATCTTGAATTTGCTGAGTTTCGTTGCTACAAAAGGGATTGTCGGTCAGTCCGTGGGGAGTTTTGAGGATTTGCAGGACCGGTGGCGTTGCGGTTTCTTGGTCGGCTTTATCTCCACTTTCTTGGAGTGTATTAAGTTGGCGTAGCATTCGCTAAGTTTGTTTACATCCGAGGGTTTATTTGCCGTAATGTCTACTTGTATTCCTATCTGTACCATTTATTTAAATGTGCATTTCAATAAATTCACAATCGTCAAGATATTTTACTTCGTCACATTGAAATCCGTGGTCTAATATTGCATAAATCGTGGTGATTTGAGTTTAAAAAAAAAAAAACTTTTATTTTTTTCCCCCGTTACATGTTTACTGTGGCTTTATCCTGGCAGATTTAGTTAAAAGATACATGGTATCTTATTCATGTATAATATGAATTCTCACCATGTGCCTACCAACGTATCTTGGAAACGTACCAAAGCTTTAATGCAATCGGTGCTTTCCGGAAGCTAGCAGATCAAGAAAAGTAATAAGGCAATATCAGTGTATCTTCCTCTATCAAAACAATTAATTGGTTGAGCACTAACGATACAATCTACTCACACCCTTGGATTGTTCCCTCCTCATAACGGTTACGATACCAATAGGGTTGCATCTCAGGAAAAGGAGAACCGTAGATTAGAATGCCATCTAATGGTCTCTCAGTGTGTGTTCGGGAAAGTCTCTGGTGGCCTTCGGCGTTGTTCAGTCTATTGTTGAATGTTTAGAATAATCGACTCGGATGCCTGGGATAGTTGGGGACTAGAGGATCGTTTCAATTAGAGCTAGGAGGCAAGTAGTTAGAGTGAGTGTGTTGTTAAGGCCTCAACAGCGATTAAATCAAGGCTTTCCCAGTCTTTATGCCCGTCTTGGGAAATGTAGTTCTCTGTTGGAAGCTGGACATTCGAAACAAACTGCTAACAGCTTCAACCGCCGCCCCTCACTATTAATCAACAACTTACCTTGACTTAACGCTTCACCTCCTTTGGCCTCCCGCTCTTCCTCTTATCCAAAAACAAATTAACTCATCTAATACTCCAGAAACCCAAGTTGGGATCAACCCCCGTATACGTTGTGCAATCCTCCCAGTTCCTCCCGCAGTAGAATGAAAAGGGCCAAGTTAACTGCAGTTAGTTCACCAAAGTGGGAGACCAAGTCTCGATGACTTCTCGCAGACACTCCCACCAAATAATAAAACTTCAACTTTAGACTTGAATGGTGGCAAGTAATCGGTCTCACTGAGAACCGATCATCGTTCGAGGAATAATCTCATTTACTACAATATACAGGGTGTATCGCAAGTAGATGACAATACGCAAGATGGATAAACTAGATCAAAAATGTAGTTAAACGCCGCCAACTGCATGTTTCTATCTCATTCCGTTCCACAGATATGCACCTTTCAAAGGTTATTTCGGGAAAAACGTGTTTTTCATTGGAAACCTCAATTTTCGCTGCTGTCCCACATTTTTTTCAACGTTCCATAACAGTTTTGAAATCAGCATTAAATTTTCTTTAAGTCTAATGCACTTTCAAAGATCACAAGTATTTTTTTAACACGCGATAATAGATCAAGAAATGAACATTGTAAAAAAAGCATAGTTAGCGACAAAGTTTCGAGGATCACTACTCTACCACAAAATTCCTGCAAGCTGCCAAATCTCACAAAAAATTACCATTATGTCATGCTTATTTTGTTGGATCTTATCTCCAATAAATTTAATTTATTTTTCATGTAAACTACCAAGATATCTACTAGGGGGGTGATTGAAACCTAAAAGAACGTGAGGAACGTCTGGCATGATTTGTTTTGATGAAGTTTTTGTTTACTTATTATGGACTATGTTCGCATTACGGTTTGTTTACCTTACCTCTCTCATTCTTCGTCTGATTACTTTGTGTTGTAAATATTAATAATTGTCAGTATCGTGTAAATCTTCAAAATATAAAGTAAGTTTAGATTCTACTTCAAGAAGTACAATGCCAAATTTATACATAGCTGAAGAGTACGTTGATACGATTTTCGCCTATGGTGCTGCAAGAGGCAATGAATGGTCTTCGAGCATATTGCAGAATATCGCAGCATGTTCCCCAATCTGCAAAAATGTCCAAACCGAAAACTATTGAAAACGCTTATCGCATCATGAAGGTTTGCACGATACTGACAATTATTAATATTTACAACACAAGGTAGGCTGACGAAGAATGAGAGAGATATGGAAAACAGACAGTATTTGTTCAATAGTCCATACTGAATGATTCTCGCTCAGTCAATTGCCTGAAGCAGATCCAAACTTTTGTAATATTTACGTACAAATATTAATTCCCTCCTTACAACTTGTCGACTGAAGTATTTTCATATCTTTTCCCCACCCTTATCCAACACTTCATTACAGACCTTCCTTTTCTGGAAGGTTTTCGTAATGAATCGAGTTCTCTACCAGCTAAACTGGGAGCAAAAAAAAAAAACTCCTCTCCACATCCCCAGCTCATGGTTGGGGAGTGGAGTTGAAGGGAAAGAAGAGGGCCCAAACAGTGATAATTACTGCACAAGCATTAGTGAAAATGACCGTAGCGGCAAGATAATGCCGCTCGCCCAACTCTTTGAAATACCGTCCCGTCTAGTTTTTTTTTTTTTTTTCTTTTTTTTTCAGACAAGTTGTCAGTGTAAATATGACTTTTCTTCCCTCGGTAACCGCTTCGCTGGCTAGATAACGCCTTGAAAGTAATTGTCATTAATCATATACTCTCCCATTTATACAGTTTTGAATTTATTCCTTTTTGGATAGAATTAGGGTGAAAGTCGGGGGTGAATGGTAGGGGATCACTCTATTAGGAATTCTCTTTTTCTTGTGAAAAAGTTTCATTGTTTCAAAGCCGTCTGCCATATCCTTTGGCCATCATTCACTTGAACAATACTTATTTCTTCAGTTACTTATCTCGCGCGCAATGACATCGTTTAGATCTCTTGTCTAACAGAAAGACAAGAGATCCAAACTCAAGTCATACATACTATGTATCATTTAAGTTCCTTGAGTGATTCAGTACTTAAAAAAGTATAGGGAATATTCCTTATTTTTCTTATTTTAACCCCATGTGGGTTTCTTTATAGACTACTGTTACAATAAAAGCGTCAAGTGTGTTCTTTAATCTATTCAATTCTGTTTTGTCTACGAGTATATTAATCGGCCAACATTCCTCGCTTTTCTCTTCTCCTTGATTAGTTTTGAGACTTCAGGAGGATCTATTATGACGATATTATTTCTTGGGATTTCAGTCTCTAATGGGGTAGCGGTTCATGCACCTCACTGAATAAACTTGATAAAGTTTCCTTATCCATCGCCAAGCTGTTCTAGTTATTTCAGTGTTGCAGATTGATATTTCAGGTATTTTTTCCCTGAAATCATCTCAAACATTATAATTGATCACCAACCCAGTAGGTAGTGGACTTAATCTATTCTAGGGTTAGATTTCGATATTTTTCCTAAACATTTCCTCTGATTCCTCTTCAAACGAATTGGGAACGAATTGGCGTGGTTTCAGTCGTACCTACCTGTGGAACAGGCAACAATGCACTAAAGGTCCAGACGGTAAACAGTCGGAGTGGCATGCCGTGTCATCTGGCACCCCGCAAGGCTCCATTCTTTCGACCACGCTTTTGGTTTATTATCTTCGATAATGAACCATTGGAATCGCCCAAAGAAAAAAAATTTTTAACCCCCCCTCAAAATTTGTTGGTTTACGTTTCAAGATACGTAGATTCAGAAAATCGAATAAAAAAAAATCCGTCCGTCACCCGTACGCCGTACGCCGTCCCCCGTCCGTGCCACTTTGCCCAGTTAGCGTTGAGCTAAAATTACGAAATTTGGTTTCTGGGTTTGGACCAGCCCCACAATGATCCTCGAAACTTTTCATAACCCTAGGTCAAGGGGAAGGGGTTCAAAACGAACTTTGAAATTTCGACAATGTCATATCTCTAAAAATGCTCATAAAACGGTGTAATTTTTAGTTCACTTTTGAATGACCTGAAAAATTACGAATCTTTTAAGACCAATTGGATTTTTGTGCGACCAGCCGTTCGTTCACAGTGAGCGCGCAAAGGTTTAGGAAAAACACTAAACATTCGCGTCGAAAACGGCCGTTATGTGACCCAACCCCCAGACGCCCAGAATAAAACTACCTTTTTTCATCTTCCCGGTAAACTACAGTCTAGAAATTTTAACCGTGAGTCGGGGATTGACCACATTGCAATATTCACTCGGTTTCTCATCTGTAAAATTGTTTAAATAATACCTTTTTGTAATAATACAAATTAAATTTTGATGATGAGATATTGACTTGAAATTTTAAAAATAGGTCAGAACTGGATCACAATGCAATATTCACTCGGTTTCTTGTCTGTAAAATTGTTTAAATAATACCTATTTGTTTAAACAAATTAAATTTTGATGATGAGCTAGATACTTGAAATTTTAAATATAGGTCAGAAATGGATGACATTTCAATATTCACTCGGATTGTATGACATGATATGAGTATGGTATGGTATATTATTGTATGTATGATTTGGTATAATACAGTATGGTATGATAGCAAAGAAATTCGTATGGTAATGTATGAGTACGGTGAGAATATGGTATGGTGCCGATTTGCAATACAGTCTGGTATAGACAGAAGGGTGATCTGCACAAGGAAGATAATAAACCGTTGTCAAGAATTTGCCGAGTTTTTACCCTGTTCACCAACTCGATTCCGGACGTCATTATTTACTCGGAGGATATGTGACGCGGACGACCTGCGAAAAATTCCATCCTGTAAACCTGATGAGCAAGGAATGAAGACCAATCCCTTCAAAAGTAAAGCAATGATCCTAGGGTATAGTAAGCTCCTGGCTAATCTGAAACAGCAGACACCAAATGTAGAGATTGACTATGTACCAATTACGTACGCGAGGGAAGTCAAGAACTTGGGAATTCTGATTCAGAATACGCTAACGTGGGAATCTCAAGTAACTGCAATGAGTAACAAGATGTTCAAAAGGCTATACCACCGGAGAAGAATGGCAGTTGATTTCCCGCAGCACGTGCGCAGAAAGCTGGTGCAACCGCTTCTGCTTCCAATAATCGATTTTGGCTTTCTGTGACCTGAATGGAGAGCTGACAGAAAGAATACAGGTAGCTCAAAATGCAGCTGTAAGATTCATCTTTAGAGTGCGACCAGAAGAACACATCACTCCATACTACAGGAAGCTAGGAATCCTCAAGTTTGCTGAGAACAAAAAACTGGCGATGGCGGTCATGATGATCAAGATTCTCAAATTCAAAAGGCCATCCCATCTATACTAAAAAATGAACTGCATGACTAATGTACATAGTAGGGAAACGAGGAATGCCGAAACAATATTTCAAGTGCCAAAACATAGAACAACAAGGTTTAATGAATCATTTATAGTGCAAGGGATACGAGTGGCGAATGAGGAAAAAGAATGTTTTAAACTAAAATGCTCGGTGAAGGAATTTAAGAAAAGATATACAATTCTCACTCATGTAGCATGGCTATAAGAGCGAATTTTCGACGAAATAATTGGTTTTATGTAAAATTCCTCCATTAAAGAACATGATATCCATGATGGTGACCCCCCCCCCCTCCAATTCCCCAAAACCCCCCTCAGGTTTTGGAGATTTCAACGGTGAACTCGACGGTGAAGTCAGAATTGCGATATCGCATTCCGTCATCAGATTAGAGCAGACTAACCATGAAGAATATATCAACCACTTTTCATCATCATCAAAGTACTCCAATCATTATAAGTAAAATTATTCAGTGACCTAACATGAAGAACCCTGTGTTCTAATCTTATTGAATCAAAATCGTCACGGATTTTCTCCACCAAATAATCCCCAAATCCCCGATAAAGAATCGATTGAGGTCAGTCCCAGCGATTCACAGGTTTTACAATTTCAAAGACGATTAAAAGAAGCGTTAATGACACAACAGTAACATTGCGTAAATCATATTGTGAAGTCGGCGGTCGACATCAGTATCATCTGTGCAAAACAGATCGTGATGTTGAAAGTAAATATTGAAGGAAAAAGTGTGGATGGGGTACGTGAAACTTTAAAACCTGAATGATAGCGGTTCGGCAGCGTGTGAGAGCTGTTGATATCCATTAACGAGGAAATTGTTACAAATGTAAGGGGTTCCGCGAACATTGGGGTCTGATCATTGCCTTTAAACCCCTGCAAGTGATCTAACATTTATAGCATAAAGGATGAGGGCAATAAGTTTGGTCACCCTGCTGTACCGCTCGCGTTTCCGTGTGCTCACATCGCAGCATCCGCCCAAATGAAATCTTTCCAGTGAGGAGTACAGTGTTATTATGGCTGAAAGAGTGGGTGGGGTTGATGGACGAGTGGATTTCTGCGGTTTTTTGGGGGACTAATGATCAAAAAAGGGAGCTCAAATACGTTTTCGCAGCGGGCGACTGAGTGGTAATTACCATGCAGAATTGATAGACATATCTAGTTGGGAATTTCATTTGATTCGGTGTAGAAGCCGTCACAGAAGCTGAGGTTACTCTGATTATTCCGTTATTGAGCTCGTTAATAAACGTGAAACGTATCAATTTATCTATGTAAATAAATTTAGAGACGATTTTCGTGTTACTTGGGTATTTTCGAAAAATTTCACTATACTTATTCGTTTCGCGTGAAATGGTGTCTGTCTGTCCGTCCTTCAATCACGCAAAAATGGCTCAATGGATCGAACCCTTCTCCCGTATTTGAATGTTTCCGTGATCAGGGAAGGACGTAGGGGGGTTCACTTTCGGATCCGATGCATAGGGGTGGGGGTTTACAGGGAAGTCGAAATATAAAACTCTTAAATTCTCCCTTCCCGTGAGACAGATGGATATTATTTTTGGTACCTATTTAAGATTATAAGGGTTCGTAAAGGGACATGTAAGAGGTATAATCCGTAATGCGACAGGTAAGAGTGACAGATGGATCCATCCCGAGTTCTGCCCGTCCGGGACAGATAACAAAGGTAGATGGACACACCCCGAGTTCTGCCCGTCAGCGACGGGACCGACAGCTAGTTTTTCACTAATGTCATATCATTAGCAAAGCCACCACCTGCCCCTCGTCGTACTGGGTTTCCAATAGCTCATTGATGAATACAATGAACTGGATCGAGGCGAACACCGTGCCCAAACCGTGACTCAAATGGATCACTACTCACATTTCCCACTCCCTCTCGCTGTGGTCGATTTCTCAAGTAGCTCTCCGACCACACGACAGAAGGCTCGTCATTCCCGTTTAATGCGTTTACTAGGAGTACGTGTGAAACGACGTCAAACGCCTTGAACATGCCGTAAAAACGACGACTGGTTTGTTGCCTGTATGTGCACTCCCTGATACGTTCTCAACCAATTCAACAATAGCATCTTGAGTGCTCCTACCTTCCCGGATACCAAATTGTACTTCACTCAACTCATTATTGGCCTCCAAAAAATTCACCATTGACCTCTTAGCAACTCTTTCAATGATTTTCGCTATGTTAGAAAGCAGAGAAATCGGCCTATATTGCCAACTACTTCACTCTTGTATAGTGGACTAATCATAAATGATTTATAGATTGATGGAAACTTAGCCTGTTGAAAACTTAGGTTTATTAGCGCGCCCAAGTGTTGGACTACTTATGAATTTTTTACTTATATTTACTTTGTGAATGTTATCAAATGAGTTATATTCCTATCAAATTCAAAAATATCGAATGATCTAGTCATCCTACTTCCAATCTGAAAATTGATTTCAACATTTCAACATCCAAAACTGGTTTCCCTATACGAACCTTGGTTTGTGTTATATCATTGATCCATGTCGCTAATGTCCATGTAATCTGCCTATTATAAGCCAAATTACATACCTTTTATAAGCCATAGATACAATATTTTAAGTTTAGAGCTCAACCTCGCGACTGAAGCAATTCTTGAACTAAACTAGGGGTCCCGTCAATGGGTTCTACGGTCCCGCAAAGATTCTGAATTACAGGTTATTACAATGAGCAATATTTTGGATTAGGGCTTCCCTATAAAGAAAAATTTCGAATTATTCAGGTATTGTTGAAATATTTCATAAAAACGCTATATTTTATCTGTACTATTATGTACGTTGTATTATAATGTATTAATATGTACGTTATTTTTTCAAACTAGATACTGTCATCAGACACCTCTAGAAATGGAATTGTATGGAATTGAATGGATTCGGCATTCTACGTTGGAGTCAAGCGGCACATTCCGGGCATTTGGACATTTAAATAACTATAAATCAGAAAATGGAGACCAACCTCAAAAAAATTGGGTTTTTGGAGAATAGCGATCTAGCGGTAAAGGATTGAAACATTCCACCTAGTTCTTCCGGTCCTCGCTAGATGGTAATGGTAAACAACGACGTTTTCCAGCACTCATTTAAACGTTGAGCGTTATTCCATAGTGTAAAGACATACGAGTAAACTAGTCTACCGTCAGTCTCGTGAATCTGCTGGTATGTCTTGTCATAGATTCCGCCCATAGCACCTTGTGGATCAATAATTTCATGAGTGGAGTGATCATCTAATAAAATGATTTTCCATGGGGAAAAAACCAATGAAACTCTCTTGTGAAAGATCCTTGAAAAAAAAACTGGAAGAATTAAATCAAGCCAGAATTAAACGTCATACGTGTCCGCACGTGCCTTCCTGTTAATGCTCAGTAAATTTTTTCCCAACCAGATTTTGAAAGAATGCAGCTCATTTCGTTCAGAGTTTTCCCTCTTTTAAAATCAGAATTAATTAACGCAAAGTGAATGTGAGTTAATGTAATTGGTTCTCATTTATCAATACCCAGGACTTCTGATTGAAATCGGCCGGCGTCTGTGGGAATGGAGTTCTAAACAAAGAGCAGTATTTAATGAATTAAGATGGCCTAGAGTTAATGAAGTTTTATCGCAAGAGTTGACTTCCTCGGCAGACTGTACTTGAGGGAGTAAAAAGACATGGTAATAGCTTTGTGCGCTCACAAAGAAGGATATAATATGACTAAACTGCGATCAGTTGTCAAAGGGAAGAGCCAAGCGAGGGGGAAAAATGATTATCAACAACAAATTGATTATCGTCGCCATTTTCTTGGCTTTGTCCTCAAAACCTCCATTGTCATATTAAGCCTTTTGAGGAGCACTAGATTGAAAATTAAAAAAACTCGAATTACAATACCTTATCCGCTGTGGGTTGGCTTTCGCTCGGGTTACCCCTGGGGGTTCTCTTTCGTTGACAATAACCTCTTGTAACGCACCGCTGATTTATTCCGCTCGTCTTCCGTCCGTTTTTTCCGGCAACTTCCATCTCTGCTGCGACATTTTGCGATTACAAGCTCAAAACAAGTTGTTCAAGTGAATGAAATAGACTCGCGCCATTGATAGCTGAGATGTCTTGCGGTGTAAAACGGGAGTTTTCGTTACCTGCATGTTAGTTCAGTGATACTGATCTATAATTGGACAGTCATGTGATATCCTTATTGAAGAAGAATGAGTTAAATCAAGGGAAAATCCTATTAAAAAACAAAGCCTCAGTATTAAGTCAATATTTGTGTAACGATCTTACCAAGATATATTAGCATGAAATCGAAAAAAAAATTAAAAACAGAACCACAGTAGTTATTTTCATAGGATTGCAGGAAACTCCTCTCGGTGACAGAAATGAAAGTGGAGGATTTTACGGGAATTTAAAGGTATGACTTTCGAACCAACATCATAATAATCGTGGTGTCCACATCCATATTGAAAGTGCTCACTGTCGATGTTAAGAAAGGTTCAGTCCTGTTAGCATTGCCAGTGCACAAACACTCTCAGCAACTCCGGCAATCAAACGGAAGATAACACAACTCGTGGCCCGTACGAATTTAAAGCACTCCATTAGAACGACAATTCTCTGGGAGATGAAAAGTTGGCTGTTATAGAAAAGAGATAGTTGTGAAGTTGCATCCTTCATAAGAAAATTCGTGTTTGGTACGTTTTTGAAGGATTCTGCATTTTCCAACATTACCGATAGATTAGGTGGAGCTCATGAAACTAACGGAAGTAGTAAACGGAGGACAAGAGGTTTTTTTTTTTTTTTTTTTTTTAAACCCTGTTGGTATATTTAATCAACATTCCAAAGTATCAGAAGGTTGGGGGTCCAGTAGACCCATTAGCGTCAATTTACATGAGCTCAATATGTATTACCTTATAGGTACTCAAGTTAGCCAAGAAAGCATGCTGATTCGATATTTGATAGGAAAACCGATGTGAAGAAAGATGTGAGTCGAAGTATGAGGTTCAGTGGTTCGATGGGGAGTGAGGTGGGATAACCTTCAAATTGATCAGGATAATGTTGTTTTGATATCACATCCGTTTCGACCCAAGAGGACAGATACCCGACAAATGGAATAAGACACAACTAGGGAGGGTTTTGGTTTAAAGATAAATGAGAAAGGCAGTCGAGGCTGGTTACATTATTCCGCCCCCGTTCACTCATGTGGGCCATGCAGAAAGAAGTGTCTTTTCTTCGAACAATTTGATTTTGACATAGAAGAACGGACTTCACCACCCTCCAGCCATTCCATCTGCGCCCCTCCGACCGCTTCAAAAGCTTTATGAAATACAAACAATCCTCGTGCAAATATCTCGGGATGGAAACCTTACAAATGATCCAATTATTTATTTCCATCAAAGCAAACGAAGAAGCAAATGCTAATATTGATTTTAATACAATTATCTTCTCCGCCCATGAGACGGAGCTCTTTGTCCAATACATTACACTCGCCGATTCTTCAGATTAACGACTTAACGCCTACGAGAGGGCGATGCTTTGGAATTCTGAAAATAACTCTTCTCTTTAAATTTTTATATTCTATTTCAATGAGATACCGATATCAAATCCTGCTGAATAGAGCTCTATTCTAAGCTGATATTACTGAGAATCATGCATTATTCCTCCGGCATTTAATCCAAATATGAGCCAGTAATTTGTCACTAAATAAAACTACTACAACGTTCCAAATAAGATCAAGACGCTTCATAGGTGATTTTAATACATTTGTGAATATGGAAGTACTTCAAGCGGTGTTCTTCAAATCTTTATGAATATTCATGGTGAAACCAATTCACTATTACGGAATTACGGAGTCACGACCACGGGTTAACTGTTGTACAAGTTATGAGACCCGTTAGCGATTGAATAGGTTGGGAATTACCTACTGCGATTGAGCAGGACACCATTGGTTCAGTCGGAAAATGCTACCATTCATTTTATCATCATAAAACAACCATTTCTCCTTGGTGCCGTCAAATTGTCGACATTGCTTTGAAAAAGAGGACGAAACATATGAGGTAAAAAGCTAACGTTGGCCGATTTATTGTATCACAAAACGCATCAATCATTTCACAAGGTCCACGAGCGAGAGGCGATACGACGGACAGCAGACTGATATTCAGCACCAGTTGAGCCTGCTGTTTACTAGGTTTCCTCAAGGCAACAGGTTTCCATCAAGTCCTTCAGTTTACACCGCACAATGGACTGCCGAGCTCAAATGCGACGTATCGAAGAAACTAATTTCATTCCCTCTCGGGACGAAATTTGTTGGCACCGTACGTTGGGGACCAAATGGGAGAAGTAGACTCAAGTAAGCCGGTAACACTAAGGTCTTGCAAGACCACGTGTATTTCTCATCAGGAACCCCAAGACCCTCGAAGTGCCATCAGTAATGTCCTCAATGTGGTCGGTAAACGTGATTAGAGCGCCACAAAGCACACTCAAATCTTTCACCTCGAGCCTTGTAGCAAGCTGGGAGTCACAAAGGGTCTAACAATAGATCATGGGACATGTAGTGCGGTGGGATGATGTTACCAAGCATTTAGACGTATTAAGATAAATGCGCCGTTTGAACTTGAGTAGAAACAGCCATTTTTTCTACCCCACTGCGACTATGCCGACAGGACAGTAATGTGTTTACTATGGTGGTGATTAAGGAGCTATTTTATTATTTTGGAAGACATAATATACCTACATATTTTCATGTTTGAGTACTTGAATTAATCGTTGAGCTAATCCTCTTTCCTTCAGAATATGAAGGCGGAGAATATATGCTGGTATATTGAAATGTGATTGTGGGAGTACCTACGTAAGCATGACAGACAGGCAGAAAACTTAGGATTAGGATGTGGAAACAGGGATGATCTCAGGCTTAGAAGAGGGAGAGAGGCATTTAGGAATACTTTATTTGAAGATCTTTGAATCTATTAAGTAATAGGTAGGAATAACAGTTGGGATAGCAGATATTTGTAATGAGGGCCTAAAACTGGATGCATTGGTGTCTTTAGAAAATCAGGGATTCACCATTTTTACGTTTTTGAAATTCGTATTTTATCCCCAAATATTCGTATGTATGCAGCGACATTTCTCCGCTGCAAAATTCCATTTCAAAAATTCCAAAAATTTCGTTAAGAAGGTATTTCTCCTTCTCAATGTATTTACTCTCGTCCGACACAGGTCCAATTGCCGGAGTACACCACATCGTTAAGTTTTGGAGTAGCCTCAGTTATCTGGATAGCATTCAATTAAGTACAGTGTTATATTGTCACAAACATGTTCTCCTCCAATCGAATCTTGAACTCTCTTATCAGGATGACCCATAGGTAATGACAGTTCATCCGAATGGGGCGTTATCGACATTGAAGCACCAGTGGTCCAAATCTGTCCGTCAATGGTAGGACTTCAGTGCGCCCGTCATAACGCAGTCCATCTGACTCGAGGGATTCTAGTCTGGCCCTAACGGAGTATGTATAGACCAGGCGGTTACGCCCCTCAGAGCTCAAATCATTGATGTTTCCACAATCAGACGACGATCGAAGATCCTCCATCGAGATCAGCACCACCAGAATCGAAGTATCAAGTCGATGCCCCCCCCCCCCCCGCTCAGCAGATTGAACTTGGTTAGAGCAACCATTACCTGGCTGGTATTTTAAAATTATAATTATTATTATAATAAAAATTATAATTATTATAATAATAAAAATTATAATAAAAATTATTATAATTATAATTATTAGTCGTGCCTTCGCATGCACAAACGTTACATCCAATAAACTGCCAAGTTCAAATCTTCCGCAACATCAATCAGATCGCGTTTAGATATGTATAGTGTAGGTGGGTGTAATGGTCGCCTATAAATTTAAATCAAAACATTCATTAACTGATGAATATTTAACCACCGATCTTGGATACATCAATCGTTGTTATACATCCAAAGTATGATGTGGGATGAAACTATACAGTGACCAGTGGACTTGGCAGAGTTTTTTCTTCATCATCAAACTAATTAAACTAATGTGTAATCATATTTATCAATAATATATAAAATGTATGCTACACATGTGTCCAAGATACGACATTTCGGCAGGCTTTCTGCACTGTCCTGAGAACCTTTTGAATAGTACAATCGAAATGGACAGGAATAACTTCATGGGTATTCCGCCGTTAGAGATTCATTTATAGGATGTGGCTCTCCAGAGGCGAATTTTTCCTTAATTCATAAGTTATTCCAGTGTCAGGCTCGTTAAAAGAAGGTAGCTGAGGAAACGGGGGAAGTAAAAGGGCAGGATAAAGAAGGAGTTTGTTAAGTTGCATATAAAGAGTACTCCTGGGAGGTATTGTCCCGCCGGAGGAGGCTAAGACGAAAGAAGAGTAGGTACTGTGGCGGATGGTGATGCGATGGCTGGGAGAAGAGAAGAGGGGATCAATCTTCAGAAATAATTGATGAGACCCCGCAAGGATGGGCAAGGACATTAGTGAGTATGTCGGCTCCTTGTATCACGCGAACATGTCGTTTTCCTTCACAAACCTTCTATCTCACCCTCTCCGCCTCTTTATACTTCTCCCACCCCGGCTCTCCATCCTAGTGAGCACATATCATTTCACTGTAAAGGATCAATCCATCTCAAGCGAACCCATGCTTCAGTATCCAAGCACGCGACTACAAACCATCCCCACACATCACCAGGAGCGCTGCTGTTTGCAGAGAGCTTCGCCACTTTCTATCATCCATTCACTTCTACCCTCGAGGGTCGAATTCATCAAGATTAAGATTCACCGCCCTCCCACTCACCTTTATCTTTTTTCCCGTACGATTGTTTGCGCATCTATTACTGAGGTCTTGCATGTTACACCGATTCCTGCAATCGAAGAGGTGATGACAGCCGTCCCCTAGTGATGGGCATATTAAAAACCTCATTATATTACCTACTCATACTTCCTTCTGTTAAAACAGTAAGTACTCTAGTGGATACTCTAACTAAATAAGACTGCTGAAGGCAGGAACGTAGCGTGGCTCTGGACATGGGGGTACGCACCCGATTCCCCCCACGACAACACACACTTCATAACTCTCTCACCCTAAATAGCTAGATCACATTTAATGTCCTCTAAAATGACTCTATAGCACTTATAAGATCATTTTGAGGATACATAATATGTATATTATCATTTTTGGTGTCTTTCGGCTGTCTTTTGTTCTGAAACGGATTTTGGTATACAAAGTTTTCGGAAATATGAGTTTAAAACATTTTGGACCGAGAACAATAGCTTCCTTTTCTTTGAAAATTCGATAAAAAGCCACTACACCATGATGTTTTTTCAAAGGAAAACAAAAGGTTTTTTTGAACTGGGTACACCCTGATAACCATTGGTCGGTATCGAGCCCTTGAGATCTGGCAACTGTCGAATTTTTCGATAAAACTTCGCGAAACGTTCATTTTAGGAAGATAAACTAAACGAACAACTGAAACCTACCAGCACACATCAAAACAAACAGAATCGCATGGACATTATCAATTGATGGATATAATAAATTCTCTGGCCTTCGTATTTCAGTGAAACCGACGCTTGCGCAAGGGAATACGCGAAAAAAGTGCGGTGACCAGCTCCACATAACAGTCAGAGAGACATACACCCACACGCCCACGCCAGAATACGTACAGACAGACGCACACGATGTATGTGTGACGTCACCCCCCCTTCTTCTTCTTCTTCTTTTTCTTAGATGACTTGGCTTCAACCGTGGATTCTTGATTCAAACCAACTATCAAAGGTAGTTAGCATGGAAGAAGGAATTCTTCCATGGGTAGGTAGGTAGCTGTAGGTAATTTTCAATTGAATGTTTTACTTTTGATTAAATATTTTTTTATTCGTAATAAATTTGTTCATCATTCAACTTCTACCTACATTCTTAATTTCATGTGGGGAAGCGCCGCTTCCTGCGCTGCCCCTGACGCAACACCCCTGGCTGAAGGATGTGACCCTTCCGTCAGTGGTCTTTTTGGGCATGGAGCTATCGGCATTGTGTATCCAGAGTTTCAGGCATTCATCACGAAAAACCGGACAACCCTCTCCGAGAGGTGGAAGAGAAATACAATTTCAAGGCTCATACAAGTCAAATACGAGTATCTTTACGTTTGTAGCATTTTATCCGTGCGAAATAAGAAGAATAATACATAAAATGACAAAACAATCGAAAGTGGTGTAACAAAAAGGTTCTACTTAGTTACTTTCAAAATGTTCAACCATACCTAGGTAATAGTTTACAGAAAGTTGTGATCAAAGTTATTTAGTCATCAATTCAATTGAATAAGTAAGTTTAAAAAGGATTAAGATTCAATTTTGCTAATTTTGTGGAAATCGAAAAAAAAAACTGTATATTTTCGGTAGAACGAGTTTTATTAATAGTTTGACATTTTTCTTTGATTTTTGTATGAGAACAGAGATGAGTTCGAGGGAGGTGTTGCCTGTAATCATCTAAAACGAAAGTGCTGGAAATCTTATCCCTCTTCTATTATTTGAATGGGTCACACCAAAAACGGTATAAGCGACAGTTTTTCGGAAACCCCTTTTTTTACGCAAAAACGGTCACCTTCTTTACCCTATATATAGGGGATATTTAGGTTTTCCTATCCAGTCAGTTATTAGCACTAAATGATGGCAATGAAATTATTCAAATTAAAATTTAAAATAGGGTACTTTCCGTTCTTTGTGCTCTCCAGTAAACTTTGCTTTATGGCGCTTAGAATAAATTGAAATTTCAACAAAAAAAAACTTTAAAACTGCCGAAGAAGGAAGAAAGCGTCGTTACTGTTCATCAATCACTTCCAGCCTCCGCAGTTGAAGTTGACGAGTCTCTGGTAAAATGACTTATACTCATCAGGCACATGGTGAACCACTTTTGAAATATCAGCTACTTTTTTACATTCAATGGTAGTTTTCCATTGTAGTCTACTGCTGTTGGAAGTTCCATTGTGTTTGACTTGAGCAGATTGAAGGTGACACAGGGATCGACGTACGAGTATTCAAAGGCTTTGACACAGCCAGGAAAGTCATGGGAGTACACGAGATGCCTGTACTTACTTACGCTGAACTTCTCCCCTCCTTTTTTGAATATCCTGAGTCATTTTGTTGAAGATTCTGGAAGAATCCAACTTCAAAATGTGGATCTTTTTTCTTGGCTTGGATCTCTTCATACTATTTAGGAGAATAAATTCCGTCAAGTTTCCGGACAGCACGCTTGTTTACTGAGAAATTTCAGTCACACGGCAAGAAACTATGAAATTGAAAATACTGGCAAATGCGAGTAAACCGTCCCGTGGCAACTAAAGCCGTCGGTAGTCTGATCATTGCGTATGAAAAACACGAATAATTACAGGAAAGATCGAAGTTCATTGAAGGCAGAGGGGGGAGGGCCGATCTAGAGTGACCTGTTCGAACAACTGCTCGTTCTTTTCTATGAGCCCAAAATTGATTCTATGAGCCCGAGGATTTCGCTGAACTACAATTCCTTGGGGAGCAGATTTGTACCCTTTTATCGCTCATGCATCGTGCTTGGCAATATCTTTACAATGGCGCCTTCACCTCGTTTTTTCAAGTTTTGGAATCTTAACCTTTTTAAACTCACCCATTCAATTATGTGTGAGAAGCAATATACCCACTAACTTAAGAACCAATGCTGAAAGACCTCACGTTGTTTTTGTTGTTGTCGTATCACCATCGAAGAAACATCATTTCCATTCCAAAATACATCTATGAATACCCTTAATAATCAATGATCACTTTTTTTGTACAAACGATGATCGGGAGGTTCAAATTTATAAAACGGCAACTACTTGCTAACAATCAGAATCGAATTGTAATCACCCATTAAATGCTATCCACAGTAATTGCACGATAATACAAATCAGAACAGTCGACATGATATCGAATTATTGATACAACGTATTGTACCTTCTGTCGAATTATGTACGATCAAAACCTGACTCCTGACATATATGGAAAGAATTCTTTTTGAAACTGATCGAGAGAAAGAATTTTCTCGAGGGCTAGAGGACCCGGATATCTAGGAACGCGGTAGCGTTCCGCCCCGCCAAGCAAAGAAGTTGAGAAAACGAACGGTGCCGAGTGCATGTTTACCGGACGTCACGAAACGCGTTTTCGAGGTATCCATATCTCGGCTCCTATTTGACCGATCAACTTGAAAATTAGTGTGGGTCTTCTTGGAGTGGATATTAGAAAGCCCTGAAAGTTTCAAATCGATAGGTCCTTGAGACAGAGCCTTATATAAGATTTAACCCATTATCTCAACCCAAAAAAGTTTTAGAAACAAAAGAACAGAAACCTTAGGAAAATTCTGTCCACTTTGACGAGTCTACAGCCTGGGTAAAAGGACCAATCGACTTGAATTTTTTTACATATCTTCTTTATAGCATGGCTCAGTGCCATTTGAACGAAATAAGCAATTATCTCAACCCAAAAAAAATTAGGGACAAAAAAACTGAAATTTTGGGTAATTAAGGCTAATTATGGCCATATCTCGGCTCCTAGTTGACCGATCAACTTGAAATTTGGTATGGATCTTTTTGGTGTGGATAATAGAAAGCCCTGAAAGTTTCAAGTCGCTAGGTCTAAAGGGAGCCGAGTTATATAACTTCAAAAACCAATTACCATGTTTTCCTACTTTTTTCAGTCGGTCAAGGCTACAGCTTCTCCACCTTCGCCGATTGACTTGAAATTTTGCACGGAGCTTCGTTTCAAGTGTAGCAAGTGCCTTTTGAAAGATTCAAGTCGATATCTTTAAAGGGAGCCGAGTTATATAACTTCAAAAACCCGGTTTTTCACCCATACCTGTTCTTCTTCTCCTTAATCAGTTAGGCATTTCCACCTTCACGGATTGACTTGAAATTTTGCACAGAGCTTCGTTTCAACATCAGACAGTGCCTTTTGAAAGGTTTAACCCATTATCTCAACCCAAAAACTTTTAGAAACAAAAAACTGAAAGTTAGGCTAATTTTGGCAACTTTGACGAGTCAACAGCCTGGGTAACCGGACCAATCGACTTGAAATTTTGCATAGACCTTCTTTATAAAATGACCCACTTCAACAACAAAAAGAGGCCGGAAAAAGTTATGATATCCACTTTCCCCGCCCGCCCTTTTCCTCATTAAGGAGCTAAGTATAATGAAAAGCTTAACCACTTCACAAGCACCGTACCCCTTTCGAAATCTCCCCTTGGCGCTATTGCGAGACGTTTTTATTACTTCCACAAGCAACTAATACTTGTATAAAACGTTAACCACCATCAAGTATTAGTTGCTTGTGGAAGTAATAAAAACGTCTCGCAATAGCGCCAAGGGGATATTTCGATAGGGGTACGGTGCTTGTGAAGTGGTTAAGCTTTTCATTATACTTAGCTCCTTAATGAGGAAAAGGGCGGGCGGGGAAAGTGGATATCATAACTTTTTCCGGCCTCTGAAGAATGATATTTGCGAGGCGGGGTGATTTTTACACGGAGTGTTTTTTGGGGGGATATGGGTGTCCGGGTCTGCCCTCATTTTTCACCAGGATGGCAAGGTCATAAACCGCATACTTGGAAACCCTGCGTGTAGCAGATGCCGAGCCATGGAGGAAATGTTCAACCATCTCAATTACTGGACATCTGTTGGAACCCTGATTATAATTATTTTTGTCAATATTAGAGTACGATTTGATTGATTTGCCGAAGAAATTCTTGTTTCCCAATTGCTTTGAATGCATTAAAGATCATGGCATCTCCTTTTAGTTTCAACGCATGTTTTTTATATACATTTTCATCAGTACGCGGACTAATTTTCAGAATATAAACTTGATTAGATTGCTGCCGTCAGACATAAACTACTCACCCCATCCTGCTACTCCTCATTCGGACAGGTGATAAACTGTTCCATGAGTAATCAACGGACGCTTGAGGATGCTGAATGATGTTTTTTGTTACATAGCAAATGATCTGCCATCTTCAAACATTCTGACCGACGAACGGGTGTTTCTTCTCGCACGCTACCGTTGAGTATTATCATATGTATATGATAACATGCGTAATTTATGATGTTTAGCTCATATACTCTATGGGTCGTCTTTTCAAGTCCAAATTCCTCCAATGAAACCATAACATAACGGCAACTGTAGAAATGAAGGAACGTTCCAATTTCACAATCCTCCTTAATTTGCTCGTGCAAGAATCCACCCAATCTATATGGATAGCACGTGACGTTTTCTATAGATGTGTGTGTCCCCAACTGTCTGTCCGAGTATTGCTTCCCTCCATTCATTGGTGTTTCATTGATGTTTTCACGCGTTTATACTCGTGGACTTGTGATCAACTTGTACTCCAATAATGTGGTAAACTTTAGCCAACTTTGAAGAGTTTGGTCCAATATTATTTTTCAATCGGTGTTTAAAAGCTATTTCTGATAAAAATCAATGAGGAAGGGGCTGTTTTGGGAGTGACTGGTGTATCACCAGAGAATACAATATGGTTACGGAGGTCATGAGAATTGAACGTGGAGGCCATTTTTCCGCAAATTGTGAAAGAGCTCTGAAGAGATTTGTCAAACAGAAAAATGGGTCCGAAGTCCAGATGGTTGTCATATCTTATGACTGATAGGAAGATAGAAGAGGCGTTTGCAATCGTTTGGGGATAGGTGAGAGGAGGTGGTGGGCGGAGGAGTTCGTGAGATGAATAGATAAGGGTTTCCGAAAGACGGCTGCATAGAAATATGATATCGGGGATTCGTCAGCGATGCCGAAAGGGGCCATGGAGTTGGGATAACAGGGTAGAGTTGCGGGGTGACACTTGGCATTCGAAGACCGTCTTAGCTACTGTGGCTGGGGGGTTGAAATGGACCAAGTCGAGGGAGACCCCCCCCCCTCCCCAAGGGCAACAAATCTATCAATTAACCCGACAAATACGTGGAGCGAACCTTAAAGACAACAAGAATTCAATAGCTCTCCCCGCCTCCTCGCCTCTCGCCAATTGGTAGGTCTCCCTTACGTTTCTGCTCAATTTACCATCGCTTCTTGGGAAGTGATACTTTGGTTTCCCAAGTGACAACGTGGTGGAGAGGCTCATCCTTCTTTTGGCGACAATCCTCTGTGCACTCGACACCTCTAGAAAACATTATTTTACAGTATCTTGAACTCGAAGAGACATCATGGTTGCAAATGATATTGCCGTTTCCAAAAAGTGTATTTTGATATATTCATTTATTTAGCACAACACAAACACTATACACTACAACGCAAGGTTCCTATCGACGGTAAACATGAGGCCATATTTTCTTGTTACACTACACACTATGCATTGCAGCATTTCACAAATAAAAATAATAAAATGTACAATGATAAATTGAAAAGGGGACTGAGTAGTCTTGAATCAAAAAAACTAAATTCAACACCTATGACGAAAAATGAAATATAAAAGGTACCGCACCCAATTCCCCACCCCCACCCCCACCTGACAACTCTCTCACCCTAATAGCTAGATCACATTTAATGTCATCTAAAATGACTCTATAGCACTTATAAGATCATTTTGAGGATACATAATATGTATATTATCATTTTTGGTGTCTTTCGGCTGTCTTTTGTTCTGAAACGGATTTTGGTATACAATTTTTTCGGAAATTCGAGTTTTAAAAATTTTGGACCGAGAACAATAGCTACATTTTCTTCGAAAATTTGCTAAAAACAATACCGTTCTATTTGAAGTTTTCGAGATATGACGTTTTAATAATTTTGAAATTCGTTTTGAACCCCTTTCCCATTTACCAAGGGTTACGAAAAGTTAGGAGGGTCATCGTGGAGTTGGATCGAACTCGTAAAACAAATTTCGTAATTTTAGCACAACGCTAACTGGGCAAAGTGCCGCGGACGGACGGATTTTTTTTTTTTTTTAACTCGATTTTCGGAAACGTAAACAAGCAAATCTATCTTGAACCAGCATATTTTGAAAGGGGTAATTTTTTTTTTCTTGGGCTATTTCAAAGGTTAATTATCGAAGATAATAAACCAAAAAGTCTAAATCAGGGATCAAATCAATTTTTTTAATACATTTATTTGAAATAAAATCATAGGTACAACACTTCTTGGTATACAGAATAAAAATGTTAAATGCTACGGTTCCCTTTAAGTAAACTTGGGCTAGGCACCGGAGCATCATAAAGCAACAAATTAAAACTTCATAATAGGTTTACGGTCGGTAACAAATCATATCAAAATTTGATTTATTTAATTAACTACGGAGAGAGAGAAAACAAATTGTAAATCCTAACACTTGGATAAGAAAGACAGAAGAATCTCTAACGGCAACGGTAAGGTGCATGTACGAGTGGGTCTTGTATTAGATATAGATTGACATAAGTGAAAATGCTTAACAATATTATTACTCAATTCTGATACAATAATATTAAAAAAATAAACTAAAATAAATCAGAGACCGGACTCAGAAACACTACTTGGTAATTCATTACGCAGAATATCTCCTTTGTACAAATACCTTCTCTGTGTAGCCGTCGTTTTAAGCTACAGTGCTTTCAGAGTTATTTTGTCCCAACTCCTGGTATTCGTTGTTGATTTTTCAATTTTGTTCTGTAGGTTTTTTTTATAAATATATACAATCGTGGTTTTCTCAGTGAGACGCTTTAAGTCCAGTACCCCGAAGTCCTCAAAAAGCTTTTGAATGGGATATCTTCTTCCTTTTTCGAGTAAAAATCATTTTCCGGGTGACCATTAGTGTTTGCAGCTTGTTCTTATACACCAACCCTCCTCCTCCACCACCACCCCAATTTACTCAGAAGTTAACATTTCATTAAATCCTTCTATTCATTAGAGTTCATTAAAAACCCCTCCCTTCCCAGTGATTCACACATTACTACTTCAAATCATGAACGTTCCTACTATAAAACTTCAATGAAGTTATTCGTTCAATGAAGTTATACTCCAATATCAATTGGTCAAAACTCATTGATGACCTTGATTAATTTGATGTAACGAACACCTGCGAATTGGTCTTACGTCGTGGATAAACTCCATTTACTGGGTTTCCATCAGATGAATGGCCCTCTGACAAGAAGGAAGCGATATAGTTCCGTTAGGGGGAAAAGAACCACATAAACTAATAAATCCAAAGTTGTTGCCATGATAAAGGCTCTGGTTATGACACACTACATGGAAGAGTTCAATCAATCACCTCCCGATCGGGGGAGCTCGATAGCGTAATGGAAGCATCTGTTTGTGAGATACGCATCTCTCCAAATATATGTCTTCATCATCTGAAGATGGTGGGGTGATGCCTCGATGAACATTAATGGTATCGCCTTCGATAATATGACGATCATTTCATGCACTACACCTTATTGAAGAATTCGGCTCATATCAAATATGAAAGTTATGACGATCAATCATTCATAGTTTTTCTTGTTCGTCCACGTGTTGGAGGTAAGAAAATTCTTGCTAGCCCTGCATGGTTTATTAAAATTGTTATTCGGTAGTTTCTTATCTAGTTATAAATTTTTTTTTTTTTAAACACTACTCATCCACAGCTCCTTGACGGGTTAGTATTTCGCAACCGAAACACACATCATTTTACAGAAACATGTCCTCACCCTGAAAGCTCGTCAAACGTTCAAACGGATTGTTCGTCTAAATGAACAAATAAAAATGTTCCAAATGTCTTGGATTTTATTGAACTTGCAAAAATTTATCAATGCATTCATAAGCTCGAATTAGGGAATACGGGAGTGTGGTCCTTGTTTTTTACCCAGTATTCGGAGGTGTTAACAATTTACCTTTGAAACTAATAACACTTAAGACCCAATGGTCTCCAGTCGATTAATTGCCCTGTCCTTACTGAATTTCCAGTCAAGAAAGCATACTCGGCTGTATCTATATACGAAATCCATAAATTAAACTAGTGGTTCACATTGATGATTTTCCCGCATCAGGTTAGATACCAAGCCGTCTTTAGTTTAATCAGGCATCACCTATTTCAACGGAAAGATCCGAATTCCAATTCATTGAATATTTACATAGGCAATCGGTTTAGTTGTTAGCTCAGGTGAGAATGAAGTAGGGAGTAAGAGGGACAGAGAGCAAGTTAGGCTTCGGAGAAGGTCGAACAATTAATATGTATTGTTATTGGGAGGCGTGAATAATTGGCATTAGTTTGATAAGCACGGAAGGATATTATGTATGAACCTCCCTGATCTGTTAAGGATTTCCCCGTTTGAACCCAAGGCGTGGACACAGACAAACAATTTCATTAGCATAAGCGGATAGCTCACCAATGATCAGCATCCGCTGTGTTTCCCCTTTCTTGGTGAACTAGTGTATTCAGGTTAAATTCAATTTGAATAAAGCAACCTTTGTCGGTTGAGGTTCGGGGCCTAAATTACCAATTAATAGGCATCCCTCCAAGCATCTCATGCCCCGTGAAGTCTTGCTATGTTACATTTATTTGAGTAATCAATTAACATCAGAAGTATTAAAGAGTGCACTTGGTTCGACAAGCAAAAAAACTCGAGACACTAGATTCGCAGTCGTCAATATTACAAATAATATCAAGAACATACCAAAGCTGAAACTTTGTTACAGTGAAAAGAGAGAGTTGCTTATGAAAATGATAAATAGATACTGACTGATAGTGTCAGTTAAACTCACACTTACTTTGCTTCACCGACGAGATTCGCCGTTGTTTGATTGTTTATCATGTGTTCTAAAAGCATTTTAATGGTGGAACAATTTGGACAAGCAGGACTCGAACCAACAACCTTTTCCTCAACGCGTAGATACGAGTAGTTCATCTGTATGGGGCTGACTGTGGTTGGGGCAGGTTACTGCCCACATAGGTTGCAGGTTACTGCCCACATAGCGTCACTTTGAACACCTTGGCTATTAACAACTTTTCCGAGACTCACTTTCTGATTACCCCTTTGGATTTCAAAGCCTGAGCAAAGCATCCATTCACAATGCTATGAATGTGTCACAATATTAGGGGTTCTGGTCTGCAACTGTTGATTTATTCAGTTGCACGGGCGTCTTGAACTCTTTGTTTTCCCAATTTCCATGAAGTGGCTAAAGGATGAGGATAAAAAAAGGCCAGAGAGATTGGGCGATCACGAGTTTGTTAAGGAACGAATAATTTAACGAGGGTTTAGAAAAAAGCGAGTTTCGTTAGGTGGAAAGAGAGGGGTTGATAGTAATGGGCAACAGGGAGTCATATATATCCAGAAGAAGGAGGACGTAGGGAAGGACCAAGTAAGAGGGAAAGGGTGGGTTCAATTAAGGAGCCTGTCCCCGTAAGACGGCGGCCAAAACTAAATTCAAACGGTGCGACCATCCTTCAGGGCAAACCGGCAATAAATAAACACGCCTTTGGGTGGCCCTTTGTAGTTGCCTTGGCAAAAATACTTAAGGGAAGGAGATGGCTAGGAGAAGGAGGAAGGTTAGACCTTAATTAAGAGGTCGGGTTAGTCGGACAGTTCAATTAGTTGTTCATGGTCCCGCACATTTGTTGCCTTGTGCCTTCACCTTCCTATAATCCGGCATCAGTCTTAGCCCTTTAAGTGATTCACCATAAGGTGACTTCCGCATACGTCTTCTGAACCGGTAAAGAGACGCCCAAACTCCCCTCTTCGGGGCTCAACCGATTTCCTCCGACTTAGTAGGAAATCTTCTCACCAGATTGCCATGGAGCCCCCTGGGAAGGGAAAGGTAACGCCGCCTTTGATCTACTTGAAGCATCAGTAGCAAGGGTTGTCGCCAGGGATACAAACTACGGACGGAGGTTATACAATTGAAAAACGGTCCGATTTGCAAAATTTGTACCTAACTTTAATCGTTCCTAATGTCGTAACCCATTTTTCGTCAGGCCTTATTCCCTCATAATTCCTTTCCAGGGTGAAGGAGAGAGTCACATATTCTGGGTTTTCAATCCAATCTTTCTTGTAACCTATTACTCAACAGTACGTTCACATTTTGAAGAGTGTGGAAAGTAGTGGGGAATTCAAGCCTAGGAACCTTACTGTTGAACAACCTCTACGTCTTTCGATTGCTGATTATCCATCAGACACTCCAGTTGTACAAGATTGATGCAATGTGAGGGTTTAGCTCATGAATTTTCGCCAATGAAACTTGATAATTTTATATAGGCTGGAGACAATAATTTAATTATTTAACTTTAATTTAATTTAATTATTGAACTTACAGTGGTAAAAGAAGAAATGAAGACACGTTGAAGTAGCAAGCACAAAAATGTCAGGGGTTATTCAAAACGCTAGTATAGATATTATTGCAAAGATCATGAAACCACTAGTGACAAGAGAGAGTCCTTAGTAGATGTACATGAAATTGGGAGATGTTCAATAATAATAATAATAATGTTGAAAGCCTTGGAGAAATTCTGTTTCATGCACTTCTGTGACATCGCTGAAATTTTAAGTATGCTATTCTCTGAGTATAGATTCGCCAAAGTTGTGGTTTATTTATTATGCCAGGGTTATGATGAAGTGAAAACAACGTTGCCGTCAACATCGATCGTCTTGGTTCAGCTCTACAATCACAGGATTGTATCGGAGCACTAAGATTTCAGATACATAAGTTTCCTCTTATAATGATCCGATTAAATCTCCCCTGAATTGATGAAAATTCCAATAGATGCACCTAATGAAAAAACCATAGGGATATGATTTGATGGATAACTTGTGATAAAATACGTGAGGGTGTCGTAATGCCCCGGTGGTCGGCTCCCCTGCTGTTCTCTGGCCCCGACATTCCCCTACCTTCAGTCATCCACGTACAACCGTCCGATCGTCGGCCTCAATCAATCACCTACGCTTCCAACACGCAGTATCCCGTTAGCTGAAGAAGTGCGGTCATTTATTGAATGAAGATTAGCGTCACGCCTCCTTATGACCATAGGAACCAACGTCTACATGTCTAACTACTGGGGATAGTTCGGTATATCCGAGTATTGGATACGTTTGAAAAAAATAAAAATGAGTTTTCCAACTCAAATCGTTTCTATGAATCACAACATATAACGACAGTGAATACTAATCAGTATAATTCGTATGATTGGACTCAATAGGATTAAAATCTAGACAATCAATGGGAAAACTGCGAAGAATCTCCTAAATTGGAAAATATTCACCCCTCGAAAGTTGAGGGCTTATATTCCGGATTTTCTGATTCACAAAACCGGAGTCATCCGTGGGGTCGATCCAACTTTGACTGACTCTGAAATACTAGGAAAAATTCGTTCGCCCGTCACACCAATTAGTACAAAACGTCTTAGTGCTCTTGCTCCGGGATCAAATGGAAACACTGTTATTCTTTAAACATGTTTTGTCACGTTTGATGCCCAATCTCTTCCTCAGTATATATCGAACCCCCCAAAAACAACTCCGTTGTAAAAACTGGCCCGCCAAAAAACCTCAGCCGCAAAAAGGAATGATATCCATTTTGCCCGCAAGCCACATATATAGGATGCTCGGTGCTTCGCACCTCGCTGTTGAGTGTGCATATAGAAATCTGATCCTCCTACCCCTAACCTCCACCGTCAATGTTTTCCTGTCCCTGTCTCCTTCCCACAACCCCCTCTCACCCTTAGTCACCCTCGGTTTCACCTAATATGTTTCCTCTGTTACACCAGCAGGGAGCTTTACGCTTCTTTCAATGCTGTTGGCGGGAGCTTTTAGCCAGATGAACAAGCCTGAATTGAAGCATTACTTCATTATAGGTGTACCACCACTGATTACTCGTGACCACCAGTAATACTTATAATATAGTAATGCTTCAATTCAGGCTTGCTCATCTGGCAAAAAGCTCCCGCCAACAGCATTGAAAGAAGCGTAAAGCTCCCTGCTGGTGTAACAGAGGAAACATATTAGGTGAAACCGAGGGTGACTAAGTGAGAGGGGGTTGTGGGAAGGAGACAGGGACAGGAAAACATTGACGGTGGAGGTTAGGGGTAGGAGGATCAGGTTTCTATATGCACACTCAACAGCGAGGTGCGAAGCACCGAGCATCCTATATATGTGGCTTGCGGGCAAAATGGATATCATTCCTTTTTGCGGCTGAGGTTTTTTGGCGGGCCAGTTTTTACAACGGAGTTGTTTTTGGGGGGTTATCACATCTTTTTGCATGGCTAGTTTTCGAGTGGTACTTATACAATACGGTTCAATTTAACAAAAGTACCTACGAGGTAACTAGTAAATTTTTTCCTAAATGAAGTTTTATCCTAGTCAAAATTTAGTAAAAAATTAGTACGCCTACTAATTTGCCTTTTTGTTTCTTCTTTTTGTGACAAGAATAATTATTTTTTGGAAATTATTGTTTTTAATCTGAAATGTGTTTGAAAAATAAGTAGTTTTAAAATTTTCGCGAATTGGTTAAATAGTAGTTTTAAAATTTTCGATGAATTAAAACCATTAATTAATTATTTAAAAAAATTATTAAAATTTAAAACTATTATTCTTATTATTAAACTTTAAAAAAACTCTGCAAATTCTTGACACAACGGTTTATTATCTTCCTTGTGCTGATCACCCTTCTGTCTATACCAGACTGTGTTGCAAATCGGCACCATACCATATTCTCACCGTACTCATACCATTTCTTTCCTATCATACCGTACTGTACTATACTAAATCATACATACAATAAAGTTTCGAGGACCATTGTGGGGTTGGTCGAAACCCATAAAAAAAAATTTCGTAATTTTAACTCAACGCTAACTGGGCAAAGTGCCGCGGACGGCGTACGGCGGACGGCGTTTGGCGTACGGCGGACGGACGGATTTTTTTTAATTCGATTTTCTGAATCTACGTATCTTGAAACGTAAACCAACAAATTTTAAGGGGGGGGGGGGGGGGGGGTTAAAATTTTTTTTCTTTGGGCGATTCCAATGGTTCATTATCGAAGATAATAAACCAAAATGAAGTACGAGGTACGCGGTGTGGGTGTGGGAGGGGGCGCAGAGACATAAAAGATCTCGTCGTATGACACACTAGTTGGCCTCCTGCCAGCCGTCTTACGTCATACGCTCGTGCGTCATAGGCTCTGACGCACTAGTTGGTCTCCTGCCAGCCGTCTCACGTCATAAGCTCGTGCGTCATAGGCTCTGACGTACTTGTTGGCCACCTCCCAGCCGTCTTACGTCATACGCTCGTGCGTCATAGGCTCTGACGCACTAGTTAGCCTCCTGCCAGCCGTCTTACGTCATACGCTCGTGCGTCATAGGCTCTGACGCACTAGTGGCCTCCTGCCAGCCGTCTTACGTCATACGCTCGTGCGTCATAGGCTCTGACGTACTTGTTGGCCTCCTGCCAGCCGTCTTACGTCATACGCTCGTGCGTCATAGGCTCTGACGTTCTTGTTGGCCTCCTACCAGCCGTATTACGTCATACGCTCGTGCGTCATAGTCTCTGACGTACTTGTTGGCCTCCTGCCAGCCGTCTTACGTCATACGCTCGTGCGTCATAGGCTCTGACGTACTAGTTAGCCTCCTGCCAGCCGTCTTACGTCATACGCTCGTGCGTCATAGGCTCTGACGTAATGGCCCGCCGGTCGCTTGTGTTCTGACGTGATCTGAGGGAAAGGGTGAATCAAGGGAACAAATGTTTCCCGTTTCAGTTTATGTGCCAAAGGAAAGACATGAAAATGTCAAAAAAATATGTAAATAGGTACCTAAGCCCAACTGTAATGTCAATTTTCTGACAATGAGTTTTCGACTATTTTCATACCTTTTTACTTAAGTACTTATTGCAATTTGAGACTGATAATGAGCTGTTTGCAAATAAAAAGTCTGATAACTACTTTATTACATCTTATTAATCTATTTTCAAGTTCCGATTCACAGTTGAATGTATTTTATTTAGATGTCGTAAAATTCGAAAACGATGGAATGACGAAACCTGTCGACTACTGACTCAAGTGATACTGTCGACTTCTAACACATGTAGGTCGACTACTAGTGCAAAACCATGTCGACTACTGAAGAAAATGTTGGTCACTGGTATCGACTACTACCTAGAGCATTGGGATTTTTTACAAAACTTGTTTTTCCCTTTTCAAACCATGTTGAATAATATTTCCCGCTGCCAGGTCTTTTAGGGAAGGATCTTGGGTACACAATGAACAGGTTTGCAATGAGAAAAAAACCGAGTGAATATTGAAATGTCATCCATTTCTGACCTATATTTAAAATTTCAAGTATCTAGCTCATCATCAAAATTTAATTTGTTTAAACAAATAGGTATTATTTAAACAATTTTACAGACAAGAAACCGAGTGAATATTGCATTGTGATCCATTTCTGACCTATTTTTAAAATTTCAAGTCAATAGCTCAGCATCAAAATTTAATTTGTATTATTACAAAAAGGTATTATTTAAACAATTTTACAGATGAGAAACCGAGTGAATATTGCAATGTGGTCTATCCCCGACTGACGGTTAAAATTTCTAGACTGTAGTTTACCTGGAAGATGAAAAAAGGCAGTTTTATTCTGGGCGGCTACCCGGGACCCACCTAACGGCCGTTTTCGACGCGAAGTTTAGTGTTTTTCCTAAACCTTTGCGCGCTCACTGTGAACGAACGGCTGGTCGCACAAAAATCCAATTGGTCTTAAAAGATTCGTAATTTTTCAGGTCATTCAAAAGTGAACTAAAAATTACACCGTTTCTTGAGAACTTTTAGAGATATGACATTGTCGAAATTTCAAAGTTCGTTTTGAACCCCTTCCCCTTGACCTAGGGTTATGAAAAGTTTCGAGGATCATTGTGGGGCTGGTCCAAACCCAGAAACCAAATTTCGTAATTTTAGATCAACGGTTGGGCTAAGTGGCGCGGACGGGGGACGGCGTACGGGGGACGGCGTACGGCGGACGGACGGATTTTTCTTATTCGATTTTCTGAATCTACGTGTCTTGAAACGTAAACCAACAAATTTTGAGGGGGGGTTAAAAAAATTTTTTCTTTGGGCGATTCCAATGGTTCATTATCGATGATAATAAACCAAAAGAAGTAAAATGGAAATGTATGGACAATGGAATGAAGAATCAAGAAGAACATCCATGAAAAGAGAGAATTATATCTTTCTATGCAGCCAAAGATCCCAAGACTGACATGGTTCTACGAAGGTGATTTTGACCGGAAATTCGTGAAAATGCATTCTAGACTGAGGTTTAATCACCACCGACTTTCATCCCATCTATACAATATCCGAATAGTGGACACATATTACAACGCACCGGAGAAGGGCCTGTCACATAATTTTCAAAAGATCTAACTTTGAGAAAAAAACGAGAGACATTGTGGGAGAATCTCAACTTATAAGAAGTAAAGTTCCCTACGAGGATTCAGTGTCTGACGTGCAATACAAGAATATTGTATAATTCATCAAGAGCTCAGTGGTCGGCACGTAAATAAATTAATAACTAAATGTACTACATGTAAATAACTAAATTGTGAGGCCAATAAAAGTGAAAAAAAAACTCTTATAGTAACCAATTCCTATATAATCTTAAGATAAACATTTATTAATAGTTTGGATGTATATAAATCATTGCGAATCATACTAATCTATTCGAATTTCGTATTGCTTTATCATTTTCAATACTACAGTATCTGAGTCATGGATCATTCCTTTTTAGTAAAATGAAGAAAAAAATCAACAAGCCATTCATGGATTTACCGAGTTTTTTTCATTCCCCTTTAACATTTAATAGTAGGTAATTGTAGATTGCATGAGTGTGCTTGGTGAGCGGGCTGCATGTTTGGATTCGTCTCTGATTACAGAGTATATAATATTTAGCATTTAATAAGCTTTCGACGGAAATGTGACAAGCACTAGGGGAAGACCCAATTATTTATTCAGGATTATTTTAGACGACAAACTTTGAGCCAAATGACAGAAAAGTTTTTATCTCAGTTCATCGCCCATTTCTTTCATCTACACAAGTTTTTTGTATGCTAACCACATACGTGGTGAGTATGCACGTAGATATAGCGTCGCCTCTTCTTCAACCAAAGTTTAGTCATTTTTCGTCAGCCGTACCTTATCCTGGCTCAGCGCTAACCCTCTAAAAGATGTGCATACGAAAGTTTCATGCCTTGAACCTTGGATTTCATTATTTCACGATAAAACCAAATCAAAGTTTCACAATCTTGGAAATGAGATATTCTATAAATTATTAACGCGATAGAGAATACATTTCCATTTACACTTTTATTTGCTCATTTCAAATTATAGAAGACGATTCGTGCATTGTGATAGTATGAAAATATTATGTAAGTACACTATACCCTTTTTCTACTGAACTATTTGGATTCACAGAGACCCTTTTACACTGTTCATTTGGTCTCACTTTTTGAACTAGGATATGAGACGAGTAGAAATGTTGATTTTAATGCAATTTTTCTAATATTTCACGTTAATAACATTCAAACGAATTATACTCGCCAGACATTAACGTAAAATGATGTAAAGTCTTCCTGGGGGTATATAATTTTCTGTATAGTTCACCCAAAATTCTAGATCACCGTAAGGACACAATATCCTAACTATTCGGAATACAATTTCATATAATTGTATACCGAACTATTAGGTATACAATTTCATAACTATTCGGAATAATTAGAGTGATAAGATTGAATATATTGAGTGTCCGTTTGAGTAACAGGTATTTTCTGAATGGGTGGTGGTTGCGTCAGTTTCCGACTCAATTCAAAACAGATCTGAATAGTTTATGGGTTAATAATTGTTGCTCCCTACATCGGAAATTATTATTAGTTCTAAGAAGAAAGGAAATAATTAATGAGAAGCACCTAACAACAAACATGATAATAATCTCAGTATCTCAGAGCATGAAACTTATGTCGAAAACCAATTGGTTACTAATCGTAAACCCACCAATTTTGAGCGGTAGTGATCCTAATCTTCTCAAGCTCCCAAGTTTTATATAATAATTTGAATATAAATATACCGGTTTTTAGCATGGAAATACTGGTTTAAAAGATTTGCCATTAAATTTTTTCGAGATTTGGAGAATGCAAATTTATGGTTGTACAAAAATTGGCTCAAATATCTAGGCATTTTGATAAATAATGAACAAACCTTGGTACTCTTACAGAATTTGGGGGTTTTTTAACCCAAAAGAGAAACATCAAAACCGAAATTTCCACAAATTTGGAGCCCAGTCTTTTGGTTTTAGCGAGGCCCTTATTTTCAAAGTCATACTGGACCTTTCATTACATATATTAATTATCCTGTGTATGTAACATCATCATGTACTGAGCTACTCCTCCGCGTCGCAGGTCCTCTTCCAACCCTTCGAGAATTCGCAGGACGGGAATTTTGAAGCTTCAGTTGGCACAAATGGCCGAACAATTTCAACCGGGTGGAAGAACGCGGTAATGACGAAGGGCAGTAGGTCTAATGGTCCAGCTAATCTCGAGTCATTAGACGGAGAGACGTGTCTTTTCGTGGACCAAGTGTTATTTTTCCCCATTACATATTCAGAAAGGATAAGACATGGACGCCATTTGGGCTTGGACCGCCGTAATCTCCCGACCCAATCCCACGCTCAAACTTAATTTCAGAATAATATTTTCCTATTATGATTCCTCTGAAGGGAAGTGCCTTGCTGAAGAGTAATTATTAATGCACAAGATCTACATATTTTATATCAGAGCGAAAAAGGGTAGGGCACTTATTAGTGAGGGCCGACCATCCCTCACCTCTCCATTCTGTACATGTGTAAGGATCGAAAAGAGGGGCTGGAACCTTTGAAGCCGCTCTCTATGTGTTAGGCTCTTTAGTATTGATAACTCCTTTTCTCTTTTCTTCTAATTAGCAACACAACTTTCCCTACCTAAAGATCATTAAAACATGAGCCGGGGCAAAGCTCCTATGTCCCTACCCTCATCATTTTTTCCCTCCAGTCTACTTTGAGCTTTGATTATTATGAATAAGTTCTTGATTTCAGGATTACAACTTTCCTCCGCTTCTTTTCGACCCTCTTTGAAGGGAGGGACAAATAATATTGTGGGTCATACGATCGTGAGGAGTGAGGGGTGAATGCTCAGAGTTCTTACGTTACGCGTTGCTCTCCACCCATTCTCTTTGGCGCCGTCCATCCATTCCGTGAACACCACTTGTGAGATACACAGACTACAGAAATGCTGTCGTGTCTGACGATTTCACGTTACTAATCCTCAACGTATAAATAAATATCTACATTAAGACACCTCCGCCATTTGAAGGTTATGTACGGGTATGATGTTTCCTTATGACGCATTGAACCACTGTTATGGAAATACTTGGTTTACCGCGAAAGCCATTTGAGGTGGGCTTACTTCTCCAAAGTCCCCGCCTAATCATCGCTCTAGCGTCGCTCAAACTGCTAGAAGAAGAAGAAAAATGTGTTTATTGAAAAAAAAATGGAGACTTCACAACATAATAAGACATCTCTAAACTAATAAAGGATTTGGCATATTCTGCCGTGAATCCGAGTTCGCCAGCAAGAACGAAAAAGAAAAAAGGAAAAGTGGTACCTACCTACATCTTACATTTTACAAAATATGCACCTAACAAAAAATATGCACATTACAAAACACCATTTACAAAATATATATAAGTTCTTGAACGAAAAATAACTAGGTACCCATTAATCAATAGTTGAATTGTCCCACTAAAAAATTTCTATATGCTCTTGCGTCTCTAACGAATTGATAGAACAACAGCGCCTGAGTGGATCCATTTAACATTTCCGCTACTTCTGGCCCATCGAAAAAACACTTATTAAAACACTTTGGCCTAAATTCGCACAAAATCGGACATCTACAAAGAAAGTGGAATATATCCTCGTTTTGTCCCGTGTTGCACATAGAGCACTTTGCTTCCTGGGTATCCCGATTCCAAATTTTACAGTTCAAATTCAACTGCTCACATCGCTCTCTCAAAATTAATTTCGCTACTACCGGTTTCAATTTCCGGTGCGTAATCATAAATGGGGTTTCCAAGCATGAATCTCCGAGCTCTTTGCCTCATTGTCCCATTCTTGAGTTTCCGACTCTTTTTCTTTTCCTAACAAAACATTGGTCATTTCATTAATTGATGAGGTGCAGAATTCGAAACTATTTAACATTATTCACCGCCAAATGCTTCCAACCCTTGAACCAAAAAGCCTCAAGCCTGACACACTCCCTCGCCATCTGCAGTGGAAGCCTACCAGAATCCATCCGACTCACTCGTTTTAGGTAGCCAAAGTGTAGATTAAGAAAACTTATATTATAGAGAACTGAGCACACTCACAGTGGATCATACAAGTAGGAGTGGACTCTGGCAAGCTCCAAACTCTTTTTAAAAAATAATGAATAAGTCGCTCCACTTCCTCGTACCTCCGAAAACCCCATACCTGTACAGCATACCCGATCACACACCGTGAAGTAGCGTTAAACACTTTACATTTGTTTTCAAATGAAATATCCCTTGTCATAAAATTCCTCCAGACACTATTAAGACCAAACTGCGCAGTTGCCAAACTGCCCCGAGATATTTATATTTCTTGATATTTCGATAGGCTTACCATTCAGCCAGAAATCTTCGTGCTTCGCGTGCACACCCCCACCCTTTTTGAAGACCATTATTTTAGATTTATTCGGGTTAACCTCCAGATTTTTTCGCTGACAATATACTTCCAATCTATTAATTATATTTTTTAATGCTCGCTAACAATATCATCTGCATACTTGAGTATCTTTATCTCGCTCAAACTGCTAGATCATCTGTTTAGTCGTTCTCTTCCTCCCCACATTGAGCTTCTTTCCTCTACTAGTAGTTTTCCACTGCACGTCTCTCCACATAATAAAGGTTCTCTCTCACTGCAGGAAATCCAGACAAGGAAGCGAATTGAAGGTAAGATCGATCAGAGAAGGACTCACGTCGGGCATTATTCTCCTCATTTCTACAACTCCCGATTCACCTGCAGAATGTGGAAAACTGCAGGAAAACTGCATTCAGCTGAAATTCTTCAAGAATTGAGTGAAATAAGCACCCTAGACTGACTACTGGGGGTAGCCATTCAAGGAAAGCCAAACACATCAGAATCCAGGTACAGTAGGTCCCAAGGTCAGTAGGTACAACCGATAATTCGCGGAGATTCCGAACCGATAGAAGTACGGCAAAAAATGCGCAAGAGTCACTCAGCCGCCTTTGATGTAGTGCATGGGGTAGGTTTGAAAAGTAAGGTCTCAATCGCTGTAATGAATGAAATCTGAAACTACTCCTTAAGATACCTTATTCCGGATTAGTGTCTCTCAATCTTCGACTCCAGGGGTTCTAGGATAGTATTTATTAGTAGTGTCCCGCAGCCCTACGTCAGGTGGATCATATAACAGTACATTCTCAAACGACCATGGGATGAGGCCCACTAAAGCTGATCCAGGGGATACTACACTTCAAGGGTCTTTTAATTACACAAGAATTCATGAGCCATCAGAATGCAGAACTTCATTCTCTGTCATGTTCTCGACTGCACAATATGATTTGTTTTTATGTTTTCCGGTTTTTTTCATTAATCATTTCCCTTCTTCTATACTCCTCAGAACCGCCTGAGCTCTTGTTTTTAAAATTTTGTCCTAATAAGACAAGTATTAATAATACATAATACAAGTCTAATTTATAATTCCCCCTCCCCTCAATTCAGACCACCCTAAATTCCGATTTGGATAACACCGTGGAATTCTAATTATTCCTGACAAATGAGTGTTGTTAGCATGTGAGTGTGTGTGTAAGAATGCAATGTTCATATACACCTGTTGGTACAGGAAAGGCACTCGTAGTTTATCGTAGTATCGAAGTTATGGCAGATAATTTGGAAGAACAAGTGACCCACATTGAACGATTTTCTAATCACTACGAACCGTCTTTTCATGCACATTCTTGGATGCGTAAACTAAAGGCGCAGCGCTGAGTACGGAAAAAACCCTCACATTTCATTCCCCCGTCCGTTATAGATCCCAAAGGTATCGGCATTTGTCATTAACATCAACATCAACCCGGCTCCCTCTCTCCCTGACGTCTCTATCTTACCTTAACTCATTTCTGTAATGTGATTTCACCCTCTGAAGAAACTCTTCCGCAGTCGATCGTGAAATTCAAATTCAGAGCGAAAAACCCTGAGAGCAGCGATTAAAAATGTTGTTGGCCTCTTAGGGGACATTGATGCATTGTTATTACTCTTTCCGAACAGGATATATTATCATCCTCGCCTTTTTTCTCTCCCTATCTTGACGTCCCTTACTAATAAAAAAGAGGGAGGTAAGAAATAATTGCGTTACTCCTAAAAAGCTTTCAACCGGGACAAGAGGTGCCTACCTACCCATCTCGAAATTGATCGTCTCAATCGTATTAAATATGATTTTATCAACAAAAGTTTTATTCGAACGGAAAATTGCCATTTACCACTAAGAAGCAATAACTCACGTTATCCACAATTACCGAGAAAATAATAATATTCCACTCGAAACGGTATCAACTCAGATTGAAACAGTGCCAAGGCCAGGAAAAAATGAAGTCCGTCATATAACAAATTTTTCATAGGTAGGATCAAACACATTTTAATACAACATACATAAATTATACATGGAATTTCTTTGAGTATCGAGGTTCGGTCATGAATAAGATTAGTATACCAACTTTTCGATGCTTTATTTCATCATGACCACTGAACACTGAGCTGGCAGATCGCAATGCACAGTAACACACAGGTAACATATACATATATATTGTAATGAAATACTCTTGTAACAATTCTGTGTAAAGATCTATTTTTCAACAACAACCTTTTCGTAACAACAACTTTTCTGTCTCCAATCTTTTATAACCGTCAAACAACATGTGTTCCGTGGGGTTACCCCACAATATGTATATCAATTTCTCTTAAGGTTATCTATGTCCAATGGTGCGTGTTTACAATGCGATTCATGAGTTGTCAGAGTAGACTCAGACAGATATTCATATACTCATTTAATTTGTTGAAATAAGTGAGGGATTCAGAAATTCGGAAACACATTAATATCTAAAAGTTTATTTCAAAAATGTATTTCAACTACGAAGGTTGAAGTCATTCAAATGGAATATTTTCTTTGACGATTCGCTGAAATGAAATTTCGACCTACACAAGTTACCAATGCGTATGTCTGACAGCCAATTGAGTTCGGGCAAAAACACCATTAGTCAAGAAAATCGAGTTTTGAGTTTGTGATGCCATTTTATGGCCACTGAAGATGCGTGCGATCTTGAATATTCACCATAAACTTAACTTGTCAGCCAGTAGGGACCTCTGAAAAACTTGCTTTTCTTCAACAACTAGACAAGTCATGAGTGTTTCGGCAAGAACACGACTAGTCAAAATAATGATGAAATGGAACATACTTCTTCTACATCTTCATTGGATATTTACTTTTACTTCACATTTCAGTGGAAATAAACGATTTTTTCAAATACTCTTGTTTTTCTTCTTTTACTTCCCGTAGTCTGCTCTCCTTTGTTATGAATCTTATCATGCGTTATCAACCCAGTTTCTGTGCTTCACATTATCCCAAGCTGTCTTTGTTGGTTCTGCTGAAGTTCCTTCCGGTTGTTAAGTTTTTTTTTTCTTTTTCAGAAAAATGCAAACCGAATAAATATCCATAACAATTTCAACCAGCTGAAAAACTCATATTATGGAGCATGGGCCAGACATATCGTGAGACCAGCTAAAGTGAGATACACAAACCTCCTGAACCTGTCTCCTCATCACCTCCTGGACCAAATCCAGCTAAAATCAAGGATCTGAGGAACATCATCCCATATCTCCAAAGTCTTCGGAGTAAATTGTTCTATGACAACCTTCTGGATGATCTTACTCATATTGATGATCTAGAAGAAGAGGACTCCAACAACTTCGATATCGACTATGATGACAATAGTGATGGATGTGCTGATAATTATCAATTATAATTGACCCATAATTTTTTTTAAATCTGCTTCTTTTTTTCTTATGCATTCTTTGAGTCATTACCTTGTTGAATAAAGCAATGAAAAGAAGAAAAATCAATATTTTTGTTCAATTACCAGAATTCCATGAATGGAGCAATGTTCTTAATGGAATTCTTCAAAAACATAACAAGTCAAATCGTTTTTCGCCAATCCCATCAAAAATATTGCATTAGGCTAATCCAAATTATGTAGCACTTATCCTGACAGTAAACATCAAGTACAGAATGAAATTAAAATTTCTAGTATAGTGTGTAAACACGGTGTACAGGTTTTTTATTTTCCTGAAAAATTAGCTTTTTTGGCTAATCTTGTTTTTGCCAGAAACCCCTCAATAATTGACCCTTCAGTAAACATCAAGTACAGACTGACAGTAAACATCAAGGTTACTGACAGTAAACATCAAGTACAGAATGAAATTAAAATTTCTAGTATAGTGTGTACAGGTTTTTTCTTTTCCTGAAAAATTAGCTTTTTTGGCTAATCTTGTTTTTGCCAGAAACCCCTCAATTAACCTCTGTATGAATAACACCTGATGATGAATAATCGGTAATATCATTGTCACCCATCGTGTCCATAATGCAATCGACGCCTTAACCAGGTCGAGCTTGGGATGACGGCCAGAATCCTCAGTGGTAACAACGCACAATTTAGAACTGGCAACAAATGGAGGATGATGAAAATCTCTTCAGACGTATAAATGCAATAATTAGCAAACGTTAAGCAGTCGAAGGTTGTCCGGAACCTAGAAACTCGTATCTTTGTCCAGAAAAACCTGGATGAATGGACGGGTAAAGTGGATGGAGTGAGGGAATTCGGTAGAGAATTAATTGGAACAGAGGAGCAAAAGTGGGTGGGGTTGAGTGTTCTTCTGGTGTGTGAACCCGGCGATTAATTACAGAAAATTGTAATTGTCTTGCTGAGCAATTAGCGCAGGGGAGCGGCGGCCTCTGGGCGGGAATGAGTGGGGCAAATTGGCCCGCATTTGACCTGAACTTGTCGAATTGTCTTCAACCAGCGGTGGAAAGGGAGATTGGCGATGGCAAGGGGGTTAGAAACGTTCGCTAGAGTGTTTGTCAAGTAGTGCCCCTATAGGTTGAACAAAGGGTCCCGGGCCGCTGGGGTGGATGAGAAGCGCGGGGTTCTCTTTTAACTGTCATTACGACCTCAAGATATCTTTTATGTCACTCGCCCTTCCCGAGCGCTACCTCACTTCCTGAGGAGCGCAACGAGATTATAGAAAATAACCTCCCACTTGTGGCCAGAAGCTGATGATGTTTGGCGTATGTTGTGTGTTGTGTGTGTTGAGAGGGGGTGGTGCTCATTGAAGTTTCACCATTGCATTGTTATTTCATAATGTGACCCATTTGGGCTATTACACGCGAATCATTGATCTGTTAATATTCTTCGCGAATTCGCTAACGTACCAGTTTCAAAATTACCGGCCTTGCACAGGCAAGACCTGCGAAAAATTGATGTTCCCCAAAATCTACATTTCCAAACGCATTTTGTGTTTCAGACATCAAGGAACAGATTCAGTCCCGTATCTATACGCATTTTCTTGTGACCATCAAATCTCATCGTAAGAAAACTCCAAACGAGCTGGAGTTTCGGAGGTAGGTACATGTACATGCGCCTCCACTAGGTAGGTAAATGACATTCTTGACAGTCATCAGTATCTATTCAACCGATTTTGACGAAATTCTCAAGGATCATGCTCTGAAGGACCCAAATGCATTTCAATGCGGTCCAAATGATAGTAGTGTCTGGGCATGGGCAAAGAATTGCTCATATTTCTGATTATATTCAACTGAGAATTGACGGAAGATTATTTGGATAAAGAGGAAAACTAATAGGAACCTTAAGAATAGTCCACATCTGCTGAACAATAATTTAATGCATAGATCCTCACGATTCGACTATTGGGGGCAAGCTAAAGAGATCCTGTGAGATATCATCTACTCTAGATTGTCCACGGAAGGGTTGCCTTAACTCGATAAACTGGCTGCCCTACTTACAGTGAGAATAGTGGCTCAGTTATGACAAGAGGTATGTGCGTAATGAAGTCTACAATTATGTTACGTGGAGGAAAGGACCGTAACCTGCCATCATAGCAACATCTCCCTTAAGATGTTGAGTGGTAGTTGCGAAGGTATGAAAGATACTGAAATGGTTTCGGGATCGGAAGTTACCCTCAATTGATGACTTCGTCAAGGTGATTTTGGAGTTTGTGAGCAGCTTCTTCAGCTATGTCCCCCTCGGCCATGAATGCTGTTTCATCAGCGAAAGTTGCTGTAACTCCATTCTCAGCAGATGGCAAATCCCTTGTGTACTTTAGGTATAGCAGCCCCTGCGCAGATATTCTTGAGCCCAGAATACTCTTCTTCATACCTTGCTCTGAAGTGTCTGCTACTGATGTAGGATTTAAGTGTTTCAAAGTATTTAGCAGGCAAATCACATTGGGTCATCATGCCAGACCTTCTAAAACTTCCTTGTCTTCTAATCTTTTTTTTCTGTTGCGTTAGTAATCCGATGGATCTGATCAATGGTTGAATGTTGTTCACGAAACCCAAACTGGTGATCAGGGATCAGATTTTGCTCTTTTATGACGATCTTCACCCATTTTAACTGTAATTTTTCCATCAGTTTATACAATACTAGTAACACATACAGGTATTGGTCAGTAAGATTTCGTATCAATGGGATCATGCCCTGGCTTCAGTATCATTATAACTTGGAACATAGCGGAGACTTGATTGACTCGAAATCCAAACTTATTTTTCTCTGGTTCAGGTTTCCTTCAGCTGTTTGACTAGGTGGTTTCTTGTACGCGGTGGTTTTTTTAATTAACTTTTCCTCAAGTGGTCCGCATATACGTCGGCATTTTGCCCCGCACTTCGAGCCCAAGTTACTCATCAATTTTTTATAGACTTTGAGGCTTTCCATGGGAGTAATCTGTATCTTTGTCTGCAGTTAAACTATATAAGTGGCTGGCGGGCAAAGTGGATATCAATCCTTTTTGCGGCTGAGGAGGTTTTTTGGCGGGCCAGTTTTTTCAACGGAGTCTTTTTTTGGGGGGATCAAGCGGCTGAGACACTGACTACGCGACGGAACAAGTTGGGTTTTTCACCCCCTCCCCCCCTGTAGCTCGGCCCCCTGGGTGTCTCGGGAGTTGATTTTTCTACACCAGCTCACTAGGTGCCTGTGGGGACATAAACCAAATTTCAACTCTCGGGACCATCAAATGTCGGGGGTATAGCAGTTTTAAAATCACTGTTTTTCACGTTTTTCGTGTTCTTCTCGTTCTCGTTGTTCATTGACGTATTTTGCCCGGCAGACAAAACGGATCGAGCTGAAATTTTGCACACACGTTTCTTTCTATCCAAGGGATTGACTTTTGTACTTTTAGTCCCCCTCCCCCCATTCTCCCCCAATTAGGGGGGAAAGAGTAATTTGCAGGAATTTCAAATGGTCATAACTTCTTCAAAATTGGAGCTATTTCAGATTTCTATTTCTAGTTTCATTCTGCTTACTAAACTCTTCAATTTGAAATAAAGTTGAGCTTCCTAGAAAGCAAAACAAAGGAGTTAGGATGGTTTTCCTATTTTCAACGATATCTACCGTAAAAATCAATCGAAATTGGTGTGGTTGGTCCTAAAATGTCCGTTGGGATGTCTAGTATATGGTCAATGATTTTGAACTAAATCTCAATCGATTTGGCTAATCCACAGCCAAAAATACGTGAATAAATCCAACATCTACTAATTTCTGAAAACATCAAAGTTGAACGGTGGTCAGAAAAATTATCGTGGAGTTGCGCCTGCGCCTGTTTAAGGATCGATAGGAAATTTAATGGGCTTCCGAATAAGTGCAACACACTTAGTCACTTTTCCCAACGGTGCTCGAGTCATTCACTGTTTTTGGTTAAACATCGTAGGTTTTACATTCAGTAAACTTTCTCTAATCTTTTCCACACCAATTACGAGTATAATGATTCTCGACAAGAAAAATTTGCATAATTCCCAAGGAAAAATTCAACAAATTTTCAACAAAAACAACTCCGTTGTAAAAACTGGCCCGCCAAAAAACCTCCGCAGCCGCAAAAAGGAATGATATCCATTTTGCCCACCAGCCACATATATGTATAAGATGTTTGGTGCTTCGCACCTCACTGTTGAGTGTGCATATAGAAACCTGATCCTCCTACCCCTAACCACCACCACCAATGTTTTCCTGTGCCCTGTCTTCTTCCCACAACCCCCCTTTCACCCTCCTCTGTTTCCTCTGTTGCACCTGCAGGGAGCTATTCGCTTCTTTCAATGCTTCTTGTCCGTACGTATCTATCTTATCTCATATGGGACCAGTGGTCCCGGACCACATCAATTTGATGTGATGAAAGGAACAGCTGTTGTTGGGGGGGGGGGGTTAACAATTTTTTTCTTTGGTCGATTCTAATGGTTCATTATCGAATATAATAAACCAAAACCCATTAGTTAGCCTAGTGGGGAAGAGCCTCTCAAGTATGAAACGAAATCAACTTTATCCGCAGTTCTCCGTCGGTTTCTAGTCGAATTATCTACACCGAAGTTCGACGTAATAATTATAATAATTATAACCATGTATTATTGTCATTCTGTTTGGAGCTCTTGAAATGTAGTTTGTTTCCGAATCTTCCCATGGCCTGATACTTGTTCGCGGGGAGCTACACAGGTCGGCTCCCATTCTATTGGCACTAAACTCTGTAAATATCGGTCTTGAACTCCTCGAGGGGACAGCGGCTAATTGCCGAATCCTGTTGACTGTCTCAGCCCGGTCATTTTAGTTTATCATCTTCGATAATAAACCTTTGTAATCGACCAAGAAAAAAATTACCCCCTCCCCCCCTTAAATTTGAGGGGTTTACTTTTCAAGATACGTAGATTCCAAAAATTATGTAAACAATTTTACAGATAAGAAACCGAGTGAATATTGCTTTCGGTTAAATTTGAGGGGTTTACTTTTCAAGATACTACGTAGATTCCAAAAATTATGTAAACAATTTTACAGATAGGGAACCGAGTGAATATTGCTTTCGGTTAAAATTTTCAGTCTCTAATTCACCGGGAAGATGAAACAACGGTTCATTATCTTCTATGTACAGATCATCCTTTTGTCTAGATCACTAGGTCTAAATGTCTAGATCCTAAATGTTAGATTAATTATTATTATGAAATATCACTAATATTAATAGTTTCATCGAGTACCTAGCGAAAATTATTATAATTTATTGTTAGGTATTAGTAATTTGTATTTATTATTAATAATTATTATTATTAATTATGATTAATTAATACGATATAATTCTGGGGTTTTTAATACTACGTCGGTAATAATTTTTCCATAAAAGTAGTACCTACCAACAAACATTCGAAATTACCTTCATTTCCGTAGCACGAAACGTACCTCAGAACAAAAAACTCGACATCACTAAAACCATATGATGTTCCAAACAGCTCGTTACTATGAAAATTGACCTGTATTATCACTCATCAATTGACATTGTGATTAATCTTTTTTCCTTAACGTATCGGTTGGAAGAGTAATCTTCAGTCTAATTGAACAGTATTAAGTCAATTAGCTTTTTATTTTCATTGTGATGTTGATGAAGGAAAAAACATATTAGCGTTCATAAATACCAACCATGACTATGATAACTAATAAAAGAAGTTTTCACCTCATTATAATGGTGATTATGTTGTGCGACACTGATCATGCTCCAGAGAGTAATGAAACAACATTATCTTTAGAAGATCGCATATTTATAGTACCCCTAGACTTTAGGTCAAGGATGGCGATTTGCATGAAATGATAATTAAGGGTCCATACTCGGAGAGTAGGTAAGGAGTTAAGTATACTGGAGAGCAATACAGAAAGCCTCACCTCCCTAATATCAAGATGTCGGCTCCTGGAAATATACTACTGACACACACGAATACGTTGAAAAATGCTACCCCCTAGCTTGCCTTCTCCTTTCCGACAGTTGCTCGGTCAGTAAGCATGTAAGTTAAGGGTATAACCTTCCGTTTTCTAAGTGAAATATCGTCGCTCAGTGAGCGGTCTGTCAGGTACTAAATATCAAATAAAAGACTCCACTACCGTTGAACACGAAAAGGCGAATTACCGTTGAATTCAAAGGCTGTGGAGTGCGAGCTTGAGTACGATAACCTGAAAGCATCGATAGAAGGAATTCAGATTGAAAGTGATTTTGAAAAAATTTTGAAAAATGTTACGGGCACTAATGGGTTAATCATGTTGAGGAATATTTATCTATTTATGCTTACTCCAACAAACCCATTAAATTGTTATTATATTGGCTAGAAAACAACTGTTTTATAATTGCTGTAAATCCATTACCAAACCTTGCTGTACTACTGTAACTCCAAAATATGATTTCACGACGATTTTCTAAAGAAATATGTACAAGTAATTCTTTGTTGACCCTCATTTTCTGTGAGTTTTGTCATTTCTAATTTTTTTTACCGGCATCGTGGTTTTTGTGATGAGGAAGAAGTAACTACGGTAACCACTGTCATGAATCCTATACTTATTTAGAATACGTATGAGAAAAAGTAGAATACTGACTAACCCACTGTTCGGAGTGAACCTGGTGAAGTGCGTTAGCATTGGCATAAATTGTTATTTCCAATAAATGGGAAACGAAATGGGTTTTTCAAAGCCGACACATACTCTGTGCATAACAAACTTACTCTTGAGTATTGAGGGTTGAGCAGTAGGTGAGTCACTTCATACATGATAAGAGTTCAATGGTCATAGACCTGTGGTAACAATGTTGGCATTAATTGGTGATTGAGTCAAAAAGTGAGGAGTGATAGAAGGAGGCCTGAAAAACATTGGAACTACTGCGTTCAAACATTGACATGATAAATAGATAATGGAGGTTGGCTTACTCCAGATAAATTGCACAGGACTATAAAACATAAGAACCCAACTTATTTTTCTCAAACCTCATGAAACTTCCCTACCTGAAACATTACAACGATATCCACTGTTATTAAGTAGCTGACATAAAGAAGTATCAAACCGGAGAAAATGGGGTGGAGAATGTGGATTGGGGCTACCAAAGCTCACTGATCAAATGTAACGCGGAGATAAATAAGTTTGTTCTGAAAGAATTCTCGAGTGTAGATATATTATGACCCTTATCATTATTAGGTTAATATCACCGGCCATCAATCGGACGGCCCCAGAGGACCCTCCTTCTGCACCTTAGTTCATTTATAACTCTCCAGTTTTCCCCCTCGACTCGCTGGCCAACTGCAACCCATCAAAGCCAGACCACTTCCCTTGCCACCAGTATAAACGACTTAAGATAGTATTTATTTGCGATCATTCTGGAAGGAAGAAAACCAATATCTGCTATAAATAAACAATTGTACCATTCCTGAATCAAGTTATATTTTTCCGTCATTGTAAGGATTTTTCAAACGATTCAAACTTTCGTGGAAATTCAATCACTGGACTAGTTGCCACCATTAGGGTAACAAGTAATCATTTAGCAAGTTTTACATAGAGGGGTTTCAATGTTTATATGGCACAGGCATAATAGGTATTTTCCTTGTTTAACACCGTGTGGGAGGGGGGGAGGGAGAGGATCTTTCACACTTTTTGGCATCCTGTCCAGTGATAAGTGAATTTCGGATGACTACTTCAGGCGGATATGCTGGGGGGGGGGGGGGGATATTGGATGGGTCTGGCTAGGTATGGCATTGTAGCGGTACTAAACCGAAGAAACCGAAGGGAACTAGTGGAAGAGTTTAATTGGTAGGGAGTGTTTCTGTTTATTGAAAAAGTATCTCACGATAATGGCAATATTTTATTAGCATGTTTACTTATAAGCTCTGACAGAGGGACTGAAGTGCACATTGTTATATCCATATTGAGCCAATCTAATCCTAATGGTGTTTTGTAGGGATAAATATATATATATATATATTTTTTTTTATTTTTTTTTATTTTTTTTTTTTTTTTTTTGGTCCTTTTCTTCCGTTACTTCTTTATGTAGTGTTTAAAGGAGGTTTTTTACACTGAAAATCCATCGCCTCACAACCCACCTTTTCTTCCAATCAAGGTAAAAAGGCACTATCTCACGGATTTTCTCTTAGTTGTTCTATTCTTTGGACACAATCAGTGGAGAAAAGGGCCAGCCATGCAGCATTACCTAATGAGCAATTTTTTTAGTGTGAATTATTTACGTGGTTGGATTGGAAGTTTGAAGATCCATTCATAGGGCTCAAAATTGGCTGGTCTGTCGAATTCAGATATATAGCGCTTACATACGAATATATAAGAAGATGCCTTGGACGGAAAACTCATCCCTGGGCCTTGCCTGACTGACTGCGAGCACTAGCGCAGTTTTTCACGGAATACACTAGGCCTACCTAGTCTTCACTCTGCAGTTTGAGCCTTTACTTGTGTACCTATTCGCTTCAGTTAGCGAGCCCATAGTGAGAGTTGTGCCATATTGTCCATTTTACTTTCAACCTCATTATATTCCTAAATTGATTACTCTATTATATCTGACATTAATTCCTCAACTTAGTACCTAAGTACCTATTCATTGTGAATTAAAAATTGAGATTGAAAATTCAAATATTTTTTTATTTAATTTGACCTGACAATAATAAATAGTATTTGGTATCATTTTCTACAGTTTTTGTACATTATAATCGATAAAGTTCAATGGGGTAGGCGTTCAATATTTGTGCGCTTACTAGGTTATTTTGAAATTTTGCTATCAGACGCCCGCGATGCAACGCGATTAAGTGCGAACTAAAGAAAGGTTGATGGGGAATGTGTAATAAAGAACTTCACTCAACAAGTGTATGGGCTAGCACAAGGATCGCTGAGCCATTGTAACGTTAGAAACCCCACTAGGAAACATTTAGTGAAACACTGAGAAGAGAACATGGGGAAACGTAAGAGTGATCGTCAGTGTGGGAAGCGATGGGACATGGAAGGTCCAGCATTTCTACTCTCCTGTCACCTGGTCCTTTGTCTGTCTTTATTATACAGGATTAGATCCTGAGATAGTCTTGTCTTTTATTGCTGATTGCTCCCCTCTACACATGGCCTCAATTCACCGTTCAAACATATATCCTTTCCTCGGACCTTCTTGTACACCCCGATTAGTTTCTTACTAGATTAAGAAACTGGAATCAAATGACATGACACGTACTCCTTTGTATTTGTTCTTTGAAGGTTGTCAGGAGTGGTCAGGTGACTACTTTGAAAGAGAAATTATCGATGATGGAGCGCATCCCCACTTAATATTATCAAATTGTATTTCCTGAAGTCCCAACGTTAGCGCTACAATACGGTAACGTTTTACACTCGAGTTCACGGAAGCATTGCATTGCATGATGGGACGAAATGCGATTCTGACTTATCAAATTTTGTTTCCGGTCTATTGCTAGAAGATATTTTATATCGATTCAGAATATCAATGGTATAAGCCCATTGCAATGACTTCAAAATTGTAATGTATCAATCCATCTTGGCCCTCCAAAGTATTCTGAACCCATACCAACTCAATCTGCTCTTCGAATTAATAAATTATTCGAGGTATTCCACCGACTCGACCTTGAATTCAAGGTTCCACCTACTCGACCTTAACAAGATCTGATCTTTTAAAAGATCAGATCTTGTTAAGGTCGAGTAGGTGGAATATCTCGATTATGCATTCAATAATCAATTGTGTTTTTGTTGAAGTAATAGCTTGTTTTGAAACGGTACCATATAAGTACCTCAATTTTTGTTGGTTTTGTGGAAATTACTATTAAATCATTTGGGGGAATTTTAAATTAAACTGGCACCATAAAATTGCTGTTTGTAAGAGTACGTGTTTGGTATCGTTCTTTATGCAATTATGGAAACATTTCGAGGTTGTTATAACAACCTCGAAATGTTTCCATAATTGCATAAAGAACGATACCAAACACGTAACTTACTTTTACAAACAGCAATTTTCGGAATGTCGACCTAAGATGTAATTTATCTGTTTCCACAACTAACTTCATTGTGCCGTCCCCTGCCGCTGCCGAGCCAGGGAAGTGAATCTTTTGAAAACGAAAACTCAAATTTGACCCACCTCATGTTTTTCAAAATTAGCCATCTCCGAACTTGAAATTTTGGCTAAATTTGAGGTTCAAGTATGGGATTTTATGAGTAACTATATTTTATGATTAGCCAATTATGATCAACTCCCAACTCATATCCCCAGCAAACACAGCTAAATATCTCGGGTTGACGCCAGGTGCCAAACTGAAATGGAAAGAGCACATCAAAATTTAAAAGACTGAGCTCAACATCAAATATAGGAAGTTGTACCCACTGGTTTGCTTACTGGGAGGCACTCAGAACTAGATGATCATAAACAAGTTTCTGCTGTAGAAGCAAATTATAAAACCAGTCCGGACGTATGACACACAAATTTGGGGCTGCTCTAAAAAATCCAACATCAAATACATCCAACCTTTCCAAAACAAAATACTTAGGGGGACAGTCAATGCCCAGTGGTACTCGTGCATAAGGAATGACGACCTTCATCGTGAGTTGAAAATGGAAGCCGTCACCGACACCAAGAACTATGCGGTGAGGCATCAAAAAAGACTTCACAGACATGTAAATCTGGAAATGATCCGGATCTTAGACAATAGTGAAACAGTGCGGCGTTTGGATCGGACAAAACCACACGACTTATGTACTCGTACTTCGCGAAATTGAGGACGATAATGAACGGTCCAGTGTTCTTGTAATTGGGTCAGCTGATGAGCTGTAATTCCATTAACATGTGATTGGGCCGTATGGCTCAGTTGTTATTTTACTCATTAATAAATAAAGAATTTTAAAGAAAAAAATTCGGGAAATTCTAAATGATAATTCTAAATGCATGATGAACGATATCAAACACGTACTTTTCCAAACAGCAATCTTCGGAAGGTCAACCTAAGATGCAATTTATGTCTGGTGCCATCACTAACTCCATTGTGCTGTCCGGACGCGTCCCCTGCCGATGCTGAGTCAGGGAAGTGAATGTTCTGAAAATGAAAACTCAAATTTCACACACCTCATGTATACATACATTTCAAAATTAGCCATATCCGAACTTGAAAGGTTGGCTAAATTTTAGGTTCAAGTGTGGGATTTTATGAATTAGAGATGTATTATCCAGAGATGGACCCAGAAGATTCGGTTATAGATTTCTATTGGCTAAATATCCGATAGTTCCAGGTTCAAAAATCATGGAGCTATTACAATAGCGTCTATACCGAAAATATCCTTAAAGCAGCAGGGTTGATATGAAAATAACTTAATTGCTACACATTCATTGCATTGATTTCGAAACTTACCTAACAATGTGGCAATGTGTAGTCTTGGTTGTCGTTTTTGCCATTACGTGTGCAGTGTTTTATACATTTCAGGTAGCCACTGCTGAACGATGATACCGTTGAGTTCTCTAGAAGTAGAAGTTGATGAAGAAAGTTTGATTATAAATAAAATTGAGAAGGAACGGCGGTGAATTTGTTTTCGTTTACAGTGAGTGAGGGGGGTTCGGAGGGGGGGGGGGTGTTTAGCAGTCAGGCTCAACATGAAGTAATCCAAGGTGGAATTCGAGTAGAAGGAAGCTGGAGCAAGAGGCCTGTGAGATGGGGGGCTCCGCCCTTCGCCTAGTAGTGGATTGCAACAGAAAATGTTAATTGAATTGTTTCCCAGGGATGAGAATTAACATTCTGGGGCCCTTTCTTCTCCCGTCTTCCTCCTCAGCGCTGATTGCTAGTATTTGTCCTCTACCATACACACGCACACGCTCTTGTTTACATACACTTAAACCTCCTTTGAATACCTTCCTCTTGTTTTCTACCTCAACCGCTGAAAATTTGGGATTTCCTTTACAAAGGAGCTAATGCAATACACAGCACTCACTTGGAATAATTTAAAATGGGTAAAGTCTCTTATTATATAGAAGAAGGGCAAGGTGGGGGAGGATGTGCCGTACGCGTAGCTCTTCCACTAACAAAACCCTCTGCAGCCCGTCAACCTCTTCCAACTACCTGGTTTGCCTACTCACTTTTCCACCAAGCCGTTCCCCATATCTCCTTTGTTAACCAATTAACCTTACCAGTTTCATCCAGTGACTCAGTACCCAAAACGGAGACCAAATATCGCAGGAGGACGCTAGTTGGTTGGGAGAAGGAAGATAACTACTTATGAAATAAGTGGTAACATTGTTCTTTGTGTGAGAATAAAATTTAGCGCTCCGTGAGGTGACCATTACAGCATCTCTTCTCTACGAAGTAACCCCATTTCTGAGTATATCAACTAAATTCAATGAAATTCAGCTTTTGCACTAATTCATGTATTTCAAAGTTTCTTAAAACTTGACATTAAGAAGTAAATCAATGACATTCATGAAAATATTATAATTGAAATTATTGTAGCAAACTCTGTGTTTAAACCAACAATGGGTCAAAAGAAGGAGACAAATAATGCTTCATTAAAAGTCAAAACCCTAAGTATGTACCATACACGTGCAGGATTCACTCCTTCACGGCGGTCTTACGGAGTATCCCCTTAATTTATGAACGAAGGGTTTTTAACATGAGGGCATATGAACCAGGCAAGACGGACCAGACGGGAATTAAGCCAGATCGAGAAAAAATTGCACACGACACCATCTAGTTAAACTAGATGTATAAAAATCATCGGATAATCAAAACTCTCGAAACACCTCCAGAACAGCTTACTACTTTTTTTTATCACCCTTTCAACGGCTGTCTGGATCATAGTTCTGTATGCAATAACCTCGTATGTTTCTTAGCCAAACAGAATATTGAGGTAAATATTGAGCGTTCCTTTGACTAAGCCAACAGATGGTCCTCTTTGTTTCGGGGGTAGTCGATAACTAGCTCAGGACCTCGTCATTTTCCCTACTAAAATCCAGGTTGACCTATTTAATTGTTGAAAGAACTTGTGAAAGAACCAGAAACTCGATTTCATAAAAACCATAACAATGTGGTCTCAATCAGCTGTTCTACAGTGTCCCAGTAAGAAAAATGGCCTGATAAATCAAGTCCGTGATTTATTTCGAAAAAGCAAATTGGCGGCGCACGGCCTTTTTGAAAGGTTCCTATTTGCAAATGATATGCCAAAGTGCTCGTAACAATGAGTAACTGATTGAAATTTAAATTAGTAGTGTCAGTTGTCTTTATTCTATGAAACGGAATGGATACAGTGTCCCCATCAATTCCAGCTGCATACTCGTACGCAAGTGCATAACTTTCGACATGTCTATGAATGTGACAAAGATTATTCAAACAAAAAATGGTGGAATTGTTCATAAGCTAATATGCCAGACTCGAGGAACCCAAACCGTACAACCAATCTTCAAGCTAAACATCCGAGTTACACCAAGTTCTGCTTAGCCCAACTTAAATTAAAAGCTATCTCTCCAGTCTAGCCTAATCTTTACCAATTCACAGCCGTCGATTTCGTACATCATCTTGGTGATAGAGGCTGAGATTATCCACGGATGGTAAGGGAAAATATACTGCGTGATGTAGAGCTTCGCTGGATTATGAGCCTCCCCGATATTAGCGGCAACCTAGTTGTTGATAAGGAAGTGTCAACCAAGAGATAAATACAAAGACCTGAATCTCCAACTAACAAAACTGTTAAAGTTTATCCAACTCGCAATCCAAGGGCGTTCTGTAAGACGTTAGAAGCAGGTTACCGATGGATCATTGTTCATCCCCCCTAACCACTATTAAATATTGTATTCAAAGCTTAAGTCCAACATTATTAAGTTCTACGACCCAATATCAACTGTTATTAGCGTATCACAAACACTACGCTGCAAATTTAGAAGGCCCTACAAGTAAAACCCTGAAATTTTCATGATTGGAGAACCATATCTAGGGTCAGTTTTTGGCAACTTTTTAAAGCCCAAAAAACTGACGAAATTCGTTTTTTTTCTTACAAACAAGTTATTGGTCTTGGTAGTTTTACTTAGCACCGAAAAGGCAATATATCAGCCGCTATTGAAGCCTCATAACAAACATACGACATCCCGAAATCAATAGTGTTCCAAGGTCTGTTTGAGCCTGTCCGTTCCATCATAATCCAATGTGTTTGTACCTGCGGCGTCGAATGAAGCTCTGGTTAATGTTGTTTTTAAGGGCGGGCTGATGAAAAAGAATCTGTTACCCTACCGGCATTAATATTGTCACCTCCATCCTAATTGATTAACCAGCCAATGATGCGTCCCTAATGCCCCGGCATTTTTCATAATGTTTCAACCTCCCCTAATAACTTAATGGAGGCCCTAAATACCCACCCTATCTGATTCCCTTACAACCATCACTCACGTAAGAAATTTTATAATTTTTCTCTGGAAGGACCTTTAAAAATGATAAATACACAAAATATAATAGGCTAAATCAAACACGTTATGGTTTGATACACAATGTGCCTCATTTAAATAACCTTTCAGACGAAGCGTACAATTTGGTTCTGATTGTACCATTTAAAGTTATTATGTGTTTCGATAGGATCCAAATTACCCTTTAATTTTCGTGGGTATCTAGGGAGATGAAATTAGTGTAAATTACATCGTATGGTCGTAGCTAGGGGGTCCTGCAGTGCAAAAGGGACGTATAAGAGTTACGGCTATGGGTAAAGGCCAAAACTTTGGAAGTCGTAGAAGAGTAATTCTATAACTACAGGCAAATTCGTGTGAATCAGGCATGAACTGAGACGACACTCTGAAGTCTGGCAGCTCATAGAATTTTTCTCATCTCTTCATTGTACTGTTAGGACTATCCCGCTCGTCAGAAAAATTAGCGAAAATGGTGTAGCTATTGTGATACTTGTTCATTACATGACTATGTACCCCAATCGTAAGCAACGTGAAATCCCAACCAGAATCGGTAACTTCGACAAAATATAAATATTAAAAAAAAAAGAAAAATATACCTTCAAAAAAATGTGTGGACTTACCTTGAAGGTATTGACGTTCAAATATAAAGGGTGCCTTTGAGTGCAAAATTAAAGAGTAAAATAAAATAAGAAGGAGGTGGAAAAAAGTAAATCAAGCATCACCAAAAGTTCCATAAATCGTATACACACGATGTGCGGAGTTTGAGAAATATTGAATAGGGACCGACGTGGTTTACGCTAAGACACAAAATACAATACTATTCAAGACTACGAGACGTTTAAGGCCGGCAGGCCGATATTGTTCATATATTTTACCTTAAGACACTTGAATGTAAACCAATGTATGTACCTTTATGCCAATAAAATCTTATCAATCAATCAATCAATCGACGTGGTGTAATGGTTAGTGTCATCAACAATCGTGTTGATTACTCTGACTTGACACCGGGGTTCAATCCCCGGTAGGGAGCTGACAACTTTAACCTCTGGGGCACTAGGGAGCATAACAAGTGAAGAGCTTAACAAATGCAAAGTTGTGACAGGCTCCGTCCCGTTGAGATAACCCCTTGGTCACCTCAAAGAAACGTTACTTTACTTAACTTTACGGAGTTTCAGAAACATAGAATAAGCAGAATATAAATTGCAGAATAAACATGGAAATAGCAGAATAATCAAACAATGGGTGTGCGCTATTCTGTGTGTAAGTTACATGTAAATGTGGACAAACCTTGAAAGGTAAAACCTACAGCTCAGTTTCCCGCACAGTTACATTGGTAGGGGAGATGAACAAATTATTTAAAGAGGAGAAAAAACAACAGGAGAAAAAATCTTCAAAACCGGATGAAAAATGGTCAAATGGTAAAACTTCAAGCCAAGTTGCATATTGTGGAACAGATGATTTAAATCATTTATGGGTTTGGTGACACCGTGTTTCTTGATCTGAGATACGCGTTCGCGGAAATGAGGTATTTCTATTTTTTGGTATTTCCAACCACTCAGCTAGTTAATGGCTACCTTCCAATCGGATATGATTTTCTGGAACAATTGATTGTTTTCCTTATTGTTCCAATTATTTCGTATAGTTATGGAACGTACAAGGATATTACATAACCAGTGGAGAACGCGATATAAAAAGCCACTTATAAAATAATAATAACGTGGTACGTTCTTTCTTGAGTCAATGACAAATTTTTATTGCGTTATTTGATTAGGAAGTTTTAAGTTTCCAAAATGCATATGTTCTAGAGGTTTCTGTACGTCCAAAAACCGGTGTATCTACCTGTGTAGTGTTTTTAGTGGTCCGTAGTGTTTTTTAATACAACTACTGGCTTGATTGATTAGTTTGACGATGTACTGGTTAAGTAGGAGCATTCATTACTGAAATATTGCTACATAGTAGAAGGGAATTGACGAAGCGACTGCACGAGGGTAAATCCATTTACTTCAACCTCCTGCGATCTAACGGTTCGCTGATGAAACACGCCGCCACCGCCTCGGAGTGCCTCACTTCAACTCTCTTCTTTTCCATGGTATGGTATGTATTCACTCGCTCTCAATAATAACTAGCACCTGATTTTCAATTTCTGTCAATTAAAATTAGATAGAATTTGCAAGGAGCATCTCAAGACGGATTCCACCTTTCACTTCAAAACACTAATATCACTGGTTTACTAAAAAAAAATGTATAAGCAAGCACAATGTCTTAATGTTTTGGAGTCGCTGATCCCGAATCTGAGATTTGCTCGTTTGACACCCAGTTAGCCCATCTACTGCCCTTTGAGTAGTGCTTGGTCCTAATGGAAAAAACTCTGCAAATTCTTGACACAACGGTTCATTATCTTCTTTGTACAGATCACCCTTCTGTCTAGATCACTAGGTCTAAATGTCTAGATCCTAAATGTTAGATCAATTATTATTATCAATTTTATCAAGTACCTAGTGAAAATTATTATAATTTATTGTTAGGTATTAATAATTCGTAATTATTATTGATAATAATTATTATTAATTATGATTAATTAATACGATATAATTCTGGGGTTTTTAATACGAGGTACTACGTCGGTAATAATTTTTCTATAAAAGAAGTACCTACCAACAAACATTCGAAATTACCTTCATTTCCGTAGCACGAAACGCACCTCAGAACAACAAACTCGACATCACTTAAGCCATATGATGTTCCAAAGAGCTTGTTAGTATGAAAATGGACCTGTATTTCAACAGTTTGATTCACGATCGGGTTGTGAGGCACAATCTTTGGGCCGTCATTGTGAACGAACGGCTGGTCGTACAGAGCTGCGGATGGTCTTAAAAAATTCTTAGGAATAAACTCTATCTAAATATGAAATAAAAAACATACCGTTTTATATGAATTTTTCGAGATATGAGATTTTCAAATTTTCAAAATTCGTTTTGAACCCCTTCCCCTTGACCTAGGGTTATGAAAAGTTTCGAGGACCATTGTGGGGTTGGTCGAAACCCATAAAAAAAATTTCGTAATTTTAACTCAACGCTAACTGGGCAAAGTGCCACGGACGGCGTACGGCGTACGGCGGACGGCGTACGGCGGACGGCGTACGGCGGACGGCGGACGGACGGATTTTTTTTTATTCGATTTTCTGAATCTACGTACCTATCTTGAAACGTAAACCAAAAAATTTTGAGGGGGGGTTAAAAAAATTTTTTCTTTGGGCGATTCCAATGGTTCATTATCGAAGATAATAAACCAAAATACCTAAAACGTCTTGAAAGATTCCCCAATAATAGGTACGCATGTACCATGACTTTATCAACTCCAAACTTTTTTTTCGCTTTGGAATTCAGAACCTCACTAAGGTTTGCTCACGAAAATTAACCAAAAATTCACCGAACCTAACTGAAGAGCTTTGGTTGGTCCCATTCAACGTAAATTTCATTTTTCCTACAACGGTAATTCAGGTGTTTCTTGTTATGAGCATTTGGTGTGTTTTTTCAGCCGAAAACATTTGAGCAAACTTTTTTTGTAGTGAAATATGACCAATAGCGGCCCGGTATGGTCCCGGTATATGGATCGACAGATGGTAAACAGGGTAGTCCTTAACTAGTGGATATGAATTTTTTTTCTTTATTGTGGGGGATTTTGAAAAAAACTGAAAACCCGGTGTTTCCTATTTTTTTATCCTGCATTCAACTGTGCTATTATCAATTTTTTCCGACGGAGCCAAATTGGCCCAATGCGTTTTTTCTGATATGAACCCCCTTTTGGTTTATTATCTTCGATAATGAACCATTGGAATCGCCCAAAGAAAAAAGAGTTTGGACCAGCCCCACAATGATCCTCGAAACTTTTCATAACCCTAGGTCAAGGGGAAGGGGTTCAAAACGAAATTTAAAATTTCGACGATTTCATATCTCAAAATATTCAACTGAACCGTGTAATTTTTAGTTCACTTTTGAATGACCTGAAAAATTACGAATCTTTTAAGACCAATTGGATTTTTGTGCGACCAGCCGTTCGTTCACAGTGAGCGCTCAAAGGTTTAGGAAAAACACTAATCTTTCGCGTCGAAAACGGCCGTTATGTGACCCAACCCTCAGACGCCCAGAATAAAACTACCTTTTGTCATCTTCCCGGTAAACTATAGTCTAGAAATTTTAACCGTTAGTCGGGGATAGACCACATTGCAATATTTACTCGGTTTCTCATCTGTAAAATTGTTTAAATAATACCTTTTTGTAATAATACAAATTAAATTTTGATGATGAGCTATTGACTTGAAATTTTAAAAATAGGTCAGAACTGGATCACAGAACTGGATTCACTCGGTTTCTTGTCTGTAAAATTGTTTAAATAATACCTATTTGTTTAAACAAATTAAATTTTGATGATGAGCTAGATACTTGAAATTTTAAATATAGGTCAGAAATGGATGACATTTCAATATTCACTCGGTTTGTATGACATGGTATGAGTATGGTATGGTATATTATTGTATGTATGATTTGGTATAATACAGTATGGTATGATAGGAAAGAAATTCGTATGGTATGGTATGAGTACGGTGAGAATATGGTATGGTGCCGATTTGCAATACAGTCTGGTATAGACAGAAGGGTGATCTGCACAAGGAAGATAATAAACCGTTGTGTCAAGAATTTGCAGAGTTTTTTCATTTTAGATTTGGATTCTACGTAAAATTTCATGAAAATATGACTCCTCAACCGATTTTTTCGGTCGCACACAACCCTCAGTCGCACACAACGCTGGGAGCCTGCCGGAATTGGGCTGAAATTCAGATTTTGTGTCGGTGTAATATGAAATGTCATTATTTTTTACACTATCCGTTTTTCGGTCTGACTTGATTTCAGTTCACATAAACGGCAGCTACAAAAACAGTGAGCATTGTGGCAAATAAATCACAGTTTTTTGAATTTACTGCAGAAACCCGTCTAGAAAACTTCCACTTTTTACCAAATTCATACTAAAGCGAATGACCGTGAAGAGATAAATAAAAGAAGCTCAAATATGAGAGTACTTCAACGCTAAACATATTTTCAGTGATCCTGACGTGTATGAACATCAGGCTCCTGGTGCTGCAGATGTTCATGGACACAGATTTTGTCTTGTTTTGGGCTAAACGACCAAGTACAATGTTCCGAGCGTTGGCGGTCATCCCACAAACAAATAAAACGATCTTGTTGCAAGCCGATTTCATTGAGGTTGAACCTATTCCACACGTCCGAAATAATGTACCGACCGACAGTGGAAGTAGCACGTGCTGGTTGTTGGAATTCGATAAATGTACGAAGGGCAAGGCGTTACTTGTACCTTCTCACACTCTGGAATGTTCGGAATAACGCTTATATGCCACTATGCCCACCGTTTTTTAGCTGCCGTTAGTCTGACACCAAGTCACATCGAAAAACGGATAGCACCACGTGTAAAAACATAATGACATTTCATGTGCCACACTTGGGGTTACCTACACAAAATCTGAATTGCGGCCCAATCTTAGCGGTCTCTCAGCGTGGGTTGTGTGCGACCGAAAAAATCGGTTGAGGGGTCAAATTTTCATGAAATTTTACGTAGAATCCAACTCTATAATAAAAAAAACTCTGCAAATTCTTGACACAACGGTTTATTATCTTCCTTGTGCAGATCACCCTTCTGTCTATACCAGACTGTGTTGCAAATCGGCACCATACCATATTCTCACCGTACTCATACCATACCATACGAATTTCTTTTCTATCTTACCATACTGTACTATACCAAATCATACATACAATAATATACCATACCATACCATACTCATACCATGTCATACAAACCGAGTGAATATTGAAATGTGATCCATTTCTGACCTATATTTAAAATTTCAAGTATCTACCTCATCATCAAAATTTAATTTGTTTAAACAAATAGGTATTATTTAAATAATTTTACAGACAAGAAACCGAGTGAATATTGCAATGTGGTCTATCCCCCACTCACGGTTAAAATTTCTAGACTGTAGTTTACCGGGAAGATGACAAAAGGTAGTTTTATTCTGGGCGTCTGAGGGTTGGGTCACATAACGGCCGTTTTCGACGCAAAAGATTAGTGTTTTTCCTAAACCTTTGCGCGCTCACTGTGAACGAACGGCTGGTCGCACAAAAATCCATATGGTCTTAAAAGATTCGTAATTTTTCAGGTCATTCAAAAGTGAACTGAAAATTACACGTTTCAGTTAAATATTTTGAGATATGACATTGTCGGAATTTTAAATTTCGTTTTGACCCCCTTCCCCTTGACCTAGGGTTATGAAAAGTTTCGAGGATCATTGTGGGGCTGGTCCAAACCCAGAAACCAAATTTCGTAATTTTAGCTCAACGCTAACTGGGCAAAATGCCACGGACGGCGGACGGCGGACGGGGGACGGCGGACGGGGGACGGCGGACGGCGTACGGCGGACGGACGGATTTTTTTTTATTCGATTTTCTGAATCTACGTGTCTTGAAACGTAAACCAACAAATTTTGAGGGGGGGTTAAAATTTTTTTTTCTTTGGGCGATTCCAATGGTTCATTATCGAAGATAATAAACCAAAAGGGGGTTCACATTTGAAAAAAAAAACCGTAATTTCCAAAAGTGGCTATCAAAATACGATAATTGCATACCTTGTGGTGTACCGTCATTTGGGGAACAATGATGGTGGCCCATCCTTTAGTAGGCTAAACCAGCATGACGGATAAGTCTTGAAGGTGTGATAGACATTCTGCCCCGTGAAGACAACACATATCATGTACAAAACACACGGCGACCTTAATAAGAGAAATTAATTAATTGCTAACAATTATGTCAGGTATGCCTATTTTTTAGAGTTAAAAATATTGTGACCTAGTTTTGGCAGAACGCAATTCTATTGTGCATTTTTTCAGAGCAAAAATGAATGATGGACCACTTGTTTATGGAATTTGGAGTGAATACAATCAGGGGTGCTCGCCTAAAAGTAGTGTTGTGCGCAAGGATATAATTTTCAGACCCCACCCGGGAAAAAATCTTGTAACATAACGTCGCATGGATTTATCTGCCGTATGAGCAGTGGCGGCTCGTCCATAAGGCCACCTTGGCCCTCGCCCCACCCAAAAATTTGCAAAGGAAAACAGAAAAAACATAGAACAAGGAGAAAAAAAATCTTACCTACTACTACCCACCATGGAAGAAGGGAGATCTCCCTTCCTCCATGACTACCCACTTCCACTGAGTCGCATTTTGTTTCGATTTATCGATTAAAAAAGTCGATTATCGGATCGACCAGAAGTGCCCCAGTCTCAATGTTGAAGGTATAGGCGCTTCCTGGGGTGGGGGAAGGCACTCTGTGTTGCGAGATAGGAGGCGTTCCGGGCGGTGGCCAAAATATCGTATCAAGTTGAACGCCGAAAACAATCGATCGTTGAATCGTTCCTTGTCAAGGAAGAACGAGTTTCATTCTTCCATGCTTTCTTCCATGTTTGATAAGAATGATATCAAAACGTTGCCTGACGTTATAATATTATTTTGAATGCATTGACTGGTGGTTTTTAGCTTCGTATTTACTCATCATAGTAAAAGTGAGTTATTGTCTCCATAATATTAATCAACTAAACATTGAAATTTAATATCTCACGTGCAACGCGTGAACGCTTTGCTAGTCGTCAAGACTGAAGTGGATCCACAGAAAACCCTACTATACTACGTGGATCACTATTCGCCCAAGGGAATCTCATTTGTTGATTTCTACATTCTGTAAGTTAATAACAGTTAATAACCGTTAATAACAGTAATATACATAATATTATTATGTAGCTCAGCCAACCGTTGAGAATACTGTTTTATTTGTTATCCCTGAAACTGATGGTGACTTCGTTGACTCGAGCTTTGTTTGAGCTAACCAACGAACTCTAAAAGCTAGTTGAAATCAATCTTGCTGTTCTGTGATCGCTCAAAATGTTTTGATACGATTGGATAAGAAAACGTATGTGCAATCTGGGCATAAGAGGACATTTTTAGAGGGGGTTTTCAACGTACCACTCGGCTAGGAAGCAGATGGTCGCGATTGCTAATTTTTAAAAACCCCAGTAATAGAAACTCCAATAATATAATTTTTTGACTACCTTTATAATGTACTCTTTGAATAGTACTCGTACAGTCACAATTTCTCTTTTATTCTTCCTATAATTTTGAAGATAATTATTTTGGTGGGTAGGTGGGATTGCCTTGCAGCCACCTCCTCGTCGGTAATCCTGGATACTGGTCAGTAACCGACCCTCTCCTCAAGAGAACTCTTTGGAGAACGATGTTTCCTGACTTGCTAAGAGCTGCATACCACTAATTATGAAGCAGTTTAGCTGTAAGGGTAGTTTGAGTTTAGTTCCTATAGTGAGTACCTAATAGGTAGGTATGCACCTAAATATTGCCCTGGTGCCCCACCAGTTTCTGAGCCCACGAGCCGCCCCTGCGTATGAGATGGTAAAAACTCTCTATTGTGACACTTCTGAAGTTCTGCTTAGAAAGTTCATACGATAAAATAAAGACTAGCGACTTATGAGACTTGCCTTTATTTTTGCGTTATAAATTTGCTCGGGGTAGCAATGAAATTAATTAAAGGAAAACGCTGAAAAGGGCCTCAGAACGAGCGCAAAGTGCGTATGAAAGATGTTAAATACCGTCTAATGCAAGAATGTAAGTTGTACAAAAGGAAGGAACATGTGGTGAGTTTAGAATGAGCTATGACAGGTGATTAAGAAGGTTATTGTGTTTATATATTGTGGCGTGTTTCCGAGCAGTGAGAGACATTGTGAGAGACTCCCTGGACACTGGGCCGGGCGATGCATCACGCGACAACAAAGCTACAAGCTGATTCAACTTGTGTCCCCTTAAACTTACAACCGACAGACAATGACTCGCTATTTCTTCACCCTCCGCCGGCACTGCTGGCCTCAGCTCTTGGGAACACGTAACTATTCTACGCTCTTGTAGGTCCCATTCAGGGATGTCTACGGGTTTTTCAAGTCGGGCTCAAGACGGACACATAGGGATGAGTAAGTGCCCGTCGTTCACGACCCTTTAGGAAAACCTTCAACGTTGCATATCTAGGACTTTCCTCGTCAACTATTCAAAACATCAAATGGCTCAACTATGTCTTGCAACATGAACTGATATCATCGAATTTTCAAAGTCACCTACAAACTAGAAAGTAAGTCGACGATTACCGTACGTCAATCACTTTAAAATAAATCATTTACAGCATACTTTACTGTCGACTACAATTCCATACTGATTCCATACCCACCAGCGTATGTTATCAAGTTTGATAATCGAGTATTTCGGAAACCGATGCAATCTAATAGTAGCCTTCCGCTCCGCCAAGCAAACAAGTTGAGAAGAACGAACGGTACCTAGTGTATGTTTACCGGACGTCATGAAACGTGTTTTTCAGGTATCCATATCTCGGCTCATATTTGACCGATCGACTTGAAAGTTGTTGTGGATCTTCTTGGTGTGGATAATACAAAGCCCTGAAAGTTTCAAGTCACTAGGTCTGAAGGGAGCCGAGTTATAAACGTTTCGCCATGGCGCCAGGGGGAGATTTCAAAACGGGTACGGTGCTTTCGAAGTGGACATCTCTTTAATGGTTAGGAGGGGAAAGTGGATATTATAACTTTTTCTGGCTGCTGTAGAATGATGACTATACGTGAAGGTTTTGCTCATAGTTTACCATAACGCCCACGCATGATAAGCAGCACAAGGATACCGCACTACCATTTGCATAGCCCAACGCACATGCTGTTTAAAATCCATGAAAATTCAAATGGAGACTTGAAATCCCCACAATAAACAACTATTTTAGAACAAATTATAAAACTTGAATTTTATCGTGGGTGGAAAAAGGCATAGGTAGACAACATTGATAACTAGACAAAATGGCGTAAAACGTTTATTAGGACAATGTGTAGGTGTATAAGTTGGGTATCATTTCATAAGGTAGGAATGAATAATCGTTTATAGGGCGTCTCGGTAGGTACCTTACAAAACAAATCCAAAAAATCTATAATTAAATAAAGTTTTGAATCAATGAAGTTGAAAGGAAGAACAGTTCTGTTTATGACTTCTGAATATATCTATGAATTTCAAACAAACTGGTCGTCCACTGTGATGTTACCTTTGATCTATCTTCATACTCACAAAACTCATCTTGAAAATAAACTAAAGGTTGAGGGGAAAATATTCTAAAGTAAATTCAATTTCAATTTAATTTGTATGAAACTTCGGTAAGGAATGATCACTGGATATTAATATAAAAATTATATATTAATATTATTTTATCAATATTTATTTTGCTGGAATTCTAAAACCTTCTCGTCTTGGTTAATTCGTTGGGGCTCGCAATCTGCCACTATCTCCTACTCAAATAGTTGGAGAATAATTACTTTAATAATTAAAATACGTGTGATTAAATTACTAACGTAACACATAATGCAAGGAGAACTGGAAGGAACTTAACGGCTCAATGATCGATGACACGGGCAAAGCCTAATATCGAGCAGCATGCGATAGGAACGAGGAGACTCAACTTAATCTTCGCTGTATTTACCTACTCTCGAAAATGTAAATACTCTGAAAATAAAAATATTATATTCTATTATATGCCGATGCCTGAGACTAAATTAAAGGAACTCCTAGTATGCAGTATGTAATGAAAACCTTTGTGAACTAGGCTTTATTATTCACAATAAGAGTTCGAATTAACAATGTCAGAAATTAAATTGATGATCATGATAAGAGTCCAAGTGGTAATACATAATTATGAAACTGGATGTAATCATCACACAGTATCGTCAACCTCATTTGAGAAACTCTTCTTTGCCGGAGGAAGAGAGGTCGTGAAAAGCCCAGAAACCTGAGCTTTTTGGGCGATGTTTACAAAAAACATGATGTTGACGGAAAACGGCAATGATTTTACGTACCCAAGTTGTCATTAAAGAGGGTGGGGAGAATTCTGATGAATGTCAGAACAATCAAATTAAACCTGGCCAGTGATTTGCTTAGGGATTTCTTTTTTTAAACTGCTAAATAATGTGGAACACGGTTGCTATATTCGGAATGGCCCTACTAAATGCTTATTCCAAGGATATCAATTCAACCTGTGTCATCAATGCAACCTATGGTAGCAAGCTGGCTCCTATTAATTTAGTTCCTATTAAATGTTAAATGTCAGGGAATCAATTTTCCGTACGTCACGATTAATTAATTGAAATGTACAGACATTCAGGCTGAATTGGTTGTTCAGAAGTTAAATCTCGACCTTGGTTTAAACAATCGAAGTCGTTGAACACAAATACTACCACCTGAACCAGACAGACTCAGACGATCCATTATGTACCTAATAATACGGAGAATTAGATCACCTGGGAAGGATTGCGTGTTTCTTGTTTATGTCGTGCATCCTCCATCTATAAACTTAATTTATTGAATATGGCGACGAGCCCGTTGTGATGTATATAACAATAGAAGAAGGTGTGAAACAAACGTTGGGTCGAAACACGATTATTACCGAAAAGCGTCGGTCTTTGTTCAACCCTTCCGGTATAGAACAGCAAGAAAATTGACAGAATCCGTCCTGGAAAACAGCCGACCTTGCAAACAGCAACTTGACCATGAGGGCACCCACTCAATACATTAAGCGCCGTTATTACCATTGTATGAAACTAATGTATCCTAATTTAGAGGGTTGGTCCCGGACAATAGTGAGAAACGGAGGTCCAAGACAACGATATGACAAACGGTATGGAATTAAGATGTGTCCCGTCCAATTGTTGGGCTCGCACAATACAGCCTGAGCCTTGCTAACTACCGTCTGAGACCTACACGAGTACAACCAAAACATTCTTCCTTGATGAATGATTGCTACGGGTCGCTTTAATCGTCGCAGTAATAAATGTAGGTATTTCATAACTCACAATAAGAGCTTCAAAATTCGATATGGGAAAAATTAAACATTTGTTGGTCTCTCAACTTGAACAGTTTGAATGAGATGTTCCAAACACCACACTTTATATAAAACCAGTTATTTCTTCATGCTGCATTGCAAGACTTTGGATGTTATTGTATGTGTAACAAAAAAAATGTGTTTTTCCAAGCCGCAATCCGCCAAAATTATACAAAATCAATACCTATATTTGATTTCGAAGTTTAGAGCATACTTCTTGATGGTACCACCGCTGGTGCCAGTAAAAACATATTGTTATATTATAGTTTTAATAGCAAATTCGAACTAAGAAATAATATTAGCATGACACAAATCGGGAACACCATCATGCAGACTCATCAAGTAAATGTGTTGATGTATATTTTAAACAGTTTATCGAGTTATTCACCCTACAGTGAGGAGCACCCAAATGACATCGCCAGTTTTGTTCTATCAAGCCGCCATGCGACGTTGCTGTTGTCAAAAAGGCAAAGAACTTCAGGACTAGGGTCCATGAGTCTGCTGTTCGTGATTAATTGCATATTGTTTCACTTCACTAACACTTCACTAACAGTTTCCACTTCAAGGTCACGATGGGGATCGTCATTACGTACGTACCAGGGAGTATTTATTATATGCTCCAGAGTTGGCAAGTTAACGACTTTCGGTAGTAACTACTTTTTCAACTATTAAGTACAAGTTAAGTAGTTGCATCAAGCAACTTTAACTTGGTAGTAGTTAGCAGTTGAAAATGAACAACTAGTTTTTGTACTACAGTACATTGGAGTACTTACCTTTGAGCCGTCATTGTGAACGAACGGCCGGTCGTACAAAGCTGTGGATGTTCTTAAAAAAGGAATATACTCTATCTAAATATGAAATAAAAAACATACCGTTTCATCTAAATTTTTCGAGTATTGGAATTTTCAACATTTCAAAATTCGTTTTGAACCCCTTCCCCTTGACCTAGGGTTATGAAAAGTTTCGAGGATCATTGTGGGGTTGGTCGGAACCCCGTAACAAAAATTTCGAAATTTTAGCTCGACAATAACTGGGCAAAGTGCCGCGGACGGCGGACGGACGGATTTTTTTTTTTTTTTTTTTTTTTTTTTTGTATTATTCGATTTTCTGAATCTACGTATCTTGAAACGTAAACCAACAAATTTTGAGGGGGGGGGGGGGGTTAAAAATTTTTTTCTTTGGGCGATTCCAATGGTTCATTATCGAAGATAATAAACCAAAATGAATATTCCAGTGGTTGATCTGTTGGTCTGTATACCCACTAGTTTGTAGATTACTCCCAAAAAGCGCTCAATAGGTAATTTGAAAAAAATTCATTCCGAGCAATGGTATTGAGTGCGTGAGAGGGAGAGCAGAATCAGAAGTTCTCGAGAGGAGGGGCGAGAGAGGATGTTTAGAAGATGGTAAGAATGTTTGGAAGGAGCAAGGGTTAGATAGGGGTAGCTAATGCAACGTGAACACAAGCTGTAAATTGCGACTTGCCGAGAGCTATAATGTGTTATTAATGAAGACCAAGAATTTCATTAAAGATTACACTCGGAGGGGCTTGTCCCACTAGAACTGTCCACTAAATCTTCCGGTACCACCAAACACACTTCATTACCTCTCCAGCATCGTCGCTACAGCCCCCCCCCCCCCCCCGTGCGTTTCTCAACTTCCAGTGCAAAGCATCTCCCGTCCCTGGTTCCCATCAATATTCGCATCAATCACTGACGTCGTTCGCGAGAAAAATCTGAATCTGGATATCACACCTTCTGGCCAACGCACGGTTCATCCAGCTAGCGTCATTATAACAATACAAAATAATATTATTGAAAATAATGTTATAACTCATGACTTGAAATTTGGAAGGTGTTCTCTGTATACCTTAGAAATGGACGATATACAGTTTGGCGTCATCGCTGCTGCCATTGATGGCGTAATTACGAAACAGCGCTGTTCGGTACCCGTTTTCAACGAGCAGAGTGGAATATAAGCTAAAATACTCGCACGTAGCTGTTACTTTTAGCATTTTTTGTTGACAAGATTTGATAATTCTCTAATCGGTACAAGTTGAACTTCACCCAAATCTTGAGTGAGGCTCCTGGTCAGCTGAGCCACTATTTATCACACATCCGAAGGAATTGTTATTACTACCTCTTCGAGTACTGAAGAGGAGCTCTTCTGGTGTAAGGAGACTATTATATGGACATCCAGACAACACTCGAAAATGACGGTAACCAAATATAAGAAGAACTAGCCACCTGTACTCGACATGCTACTAACAACGGATTCCTTAAGAAGGTATGATAATACTGATTCGTACGGATAAGTACATGTATCAAATCTAACAAAGTACTCTGAAAATTGTTAACAATACGAATGGAAACTCGTACAGTATGAAAACCTCTGCGAATCTAAAAACCTCTACAGACCATTATAAGTAAGTGATTGTGTAGCCATTATACTGAAGCAACCATTTCTTATAAGCTAAAACCTTTTCAAACCGCTTGGAACCCCCAAGGGAAAGGAAAGAAATGGAAAATCTATAAAAATAATGGCTATAATTTAGAACATTTACATAAAACGTTAGCCTAATACCTTGAATAAATCAATGCACGCCCCCTTCCCTCGTGGGTCATAAAGATGAGCTTAATTTACCCTTAAAGTGTTATGCTGCTCGAGATAATTTTTTCCTTTATTTATAAGTTTGGATTCAAGTATTGTGGTTTGCGTATTCCGGGGATCGAGGAATGGAACTGCAGGTGGGACCCCGTTTTTCCGGATTTGCCGGGAGAGGGATTATTTCAGGTGCTTCGGAAGTTTTGTCTTATCCACGCAACGCCGTGCGAGAAACACATCATACTTCCCTTCAAATGTGGATATATGAAAGTAAGCAGGTTGTGGTGTTACTCATCTCGATATTCATAGAAGCCCATTGAGTTTGTGAATTTGGGATGATATTGTTTGCTTGAAAATAGGTTTTCTTCTGAAGATAACGGCAACAATCGAATCCAAATTCTCACTTGAAATAATTAGTAGTTTTCCTAACAATTGTCAATTTTAATCTTTCTTTTATTGTATTGGAACTATGGTTGCCCAGTGTCTACCTGGATGGTTCGATATGTGCCACGAAAATGAAGTGGTAGAAACCCATCAAGAGGAAAGCTGTGGATGATTCATTTTCTACCACGACTAGGACTTCAATATTGTGGATAGTGAAAACATACTGATGAACATGATCAGGCTTCAATTTGTATATAAAAATCTTTGAAACACATATTTTTTTAACCCTAATTACTATTTGGTGTATAGGGGGTCTGGTTTACCTGTAATGTTTTAAAAGAGTGGTCGTAGATTCGTCTTGACTTGTGCCGAAGTGGTCAGACTTAAAACCTAGTCTGGGAATCTAAGGGTATACCCCCCCCCCCCCCACCCACACACACACCACCCTCGCAGTTGACCACATGAAAAATACACATGGAAAGGTAAGAAAATTGAATATGAAAATTCATTTTTCATAATCCATGCAAAAACATCCAGTTTCTTTGAAATGATCCTCATCTTCCACATACGCAGATCCCCGAAAAATATTCCTGTTGACGGAACCGCTTTGTGACGACGATTCTTATCCATCCCAAACTCAGTGTAAACCGTTTTATAGGTGATGGGTTTTTACGTAGAAAAGGCGGTGTCGTTAGGCTTTATCCCGAGGGGAATGCACTTGATAAGAGATCTGTTATCGCTTTTGCTTTGAGTACCCGTATGAGGGTTGTAGGGCCATTGTTAGACATGCTCTCGGCTGTTCTTGACGTATCCTGGTTTACATCCATTTCCTACGTTATGCCGCAGGCTGCCCATTGTAAAAAGAGACGCGCCTTCCCGCGGAAAGACTCTGGTAATTGCCTTAGGTAGAGTAACCTTCTTTGAATATTATTGTCCGATATTGTCCCGGAAAATTGGGCCGGTTTCTGCTTTGGATGTCCTCACGTTTTCACTAGTCGCATTGGTTTACATCTCAACATCGACCGGGGTACGTAGTGATGTAAGCAGCAGTTGCTAAAAGAGCTATTCCAATAACAGGAAGCACCTGATATGATTATATGAACTTAACGATGATTTCCTCAAATTCAATGGATAGACTAGTCGATTTATCGAAACTACTACTACAACTGAACGGTGTTTTATTAATGGACACATGAGCATTAGCTACACAGGAATTCACGCTAGAGATGGATGGACGATCATCGCGATGACAGCGTAATCGTCATATATAAAATTAGTTCATTCTAATTGCCGAATATTTCCAGACAGCAACGTTAAGAAAATTAACAAACAATACATTATTGTATTACTGTTTCTTCTTTGGGTAATGTTAAGATTTATTCGATTATATAATCCAGTTTTAGTTTTCTGAATAAATACTGGTATTCACATGCGCTGTATTCCATCGATAAATCGTATGAAATTGGTTCGGGTTTGTAATTTTGAGGGTTCCAATGATTGGTCAGGGATTTACGTAAGATCATGATATTATTCTTTCGGTTTTTTATATTTCACTTCAAGGCCAAATGAAAAGAAGAAAGAAAATATCTCGTTCACGTAAGAGGTTGTCAAGAGAAGAGCAATTCGAACCAACCGGGGTGTACCTACGCCATCAGCTACTAATCTACATAATGACATCACTCTCCCCCAAAGTACCTTTATTGAACAAGTTGGACTCATCTTCCACCCTATTCGAAATTCCAATAGGCTCTTTTACCAGAAACCTTGTATTACCTCCGCGTCAGAGGAAGAAGAAAATTTTCTCCATCAGTTTTCAAATAAACTTTTTCATTTCGGATAAACAGGTTACAAGAAAAACAGAGTTTACCACAAATGAAACGCAACCACGCTATGTTGTTGAACAAACTTGTTTATTAGATATCGTCCTGATGAAGAGAAAGAAAATGTTACCGTAGGTTGACGAAGTCGACCATTCAAACCTCCGTTACAATGTTATCTAGAAATCAATGTCGTTTTCTCCAATTTGCAACGGCATAAAAACTCCATTCCTATAACCAATTATGTACCTCAAATACTTCGGGATATACTCAAATACCTCCAGGATCCGTTGTACCTATTTCAAATCGTCACGCTAGTGGCAACACCAGCTATCTCATTTTTTCCAGGTTTTCAGGAGGGGAAAAAAAACTGATTTTCCTCTCTCCATAATTTCTTTTGAACCAACTCGAGGGTTGTTAATAATACAGACCCACCCAGGGATCTGAAATAGTAAAAATACATCGAAAATCTCGTTTTTACTCAAATTTGGCTGAGATAGCCACTGTTGTCGTGAGCAGAGCTGAGTTAGCAGGTGTTGCGCAACGAATTATGTTTGAGATAGCCAGTTTTGGATGTCTGCTTCAATGAGTTAGCCAGTGTTGTTGACATCTCTTTTTTGAACAAATAAACAAAAAAAATCTATTTAATAATGAACCAAAAGGAAATTGGACAAAAATAATTGCAAAAGCTTTTCACAACGACTTTTAATATCACAAAAACTTGAAAAAAAAGAAATACTAGAAAAATACTAGATAACTTGTGACTCGTGAAAATAGAAATTGTGGAATAGGAACTTGAAAATAATTGCAGAAATTTGTCAGGCACTTGGTTTCATCATCAGCAATTTCAGTCTTAAAACTTGTACTTCAGTCTTGTAAACGATGGTCTGTCTCAAAAAGTTCACTTCTCAGTTTTCCGCTCATTTTTTTTATTCTGACGTTTGAGGGCTCTCCTGCTTTCACCTTCGTGGGGGATATGATTGTAGAATTCGTGAGTGTCGCTGGGCATTAAACTTTTGAGTGACTGTAAGTCCTGCCATTTGTCCAGGGGAATAGTGGGTCTCGAATGGTGGAATATGGGGAATGATTCCCTCAATAAAGGCCGCTTTCTTGGCCTGAATGGAAGCTCCTGTAATTCATCTCCTAAGTTCAATTTGAACAGAATCTTTCCACTCGGTTCATATTAGATCCAACGTAAATCTTTCACCGTAGGATCACCTTTTTTCCTCCCCGGGCGTATCGAATGGTAAATAATTGAATCTTCAACACCGTAGTTCCTGGTAAATTGGTGGTCCAACGTTTTGGCACGATAAGGCATTGGAACTTTTCGGGCTGTCCTCGTGAGGGCTGCGTACTGGCTCGTCAGGTGGATGTCTGTGTGCTCGATGTGCCTCTCGATGGTACTGTGTACGCTGTCACATTCCATCTGAGTATGCCCCTTCTCAAGATACTTTTGTATGATTATGACATTTCGGAGCATACTCAGATGGAGTAAAGCGTTTGAGAGCACAGCGTTGCGATTTTGATAGTTGCAGCCATCAGAGTACACAATCACAGTTTTTGGGGATTCAGCTATCAGTTCTTCCAAATAGTCCCGAACGCAAGACGCAAATGTTGTGGCGTTGAGAGATGCCTGAGTCTCGTCGAACCAATACGCCATCGAATCTCGTGTGGTCATGTTATATACTGTGTAGCAATGCGCAGTTAGCTTGAGCTTGTAGTAAGCTGAGGACGCTTTGAGGCGAGGCAGTGGCTGTACCATCATTAAATCTACGCAGAGAACATGGCTAGCACCAGTCGAAGCTGAAGCTTTATCTTTTTCCTTCTCTTGACGGGCTGCTTCTTTCTTCATCTGATGGTCTTGGTAAACGTTTTCAGAAACGTTGTTCAGCTCATAACTTGCGCATGTATCACACCTATCCTTTTTAGGGATGTGAATCGAAATATCTTTCTCGTCCTTCATGCGAAGAAAAGTGAAAAGTGACACGGCTGCTTTTCATCTTCGGTGCACTTGGAAATGTAGAGCTGGTAAAGTTGACTCCATGATCGTATGTCTGTCTGAAGGAAAAGTTTTTTTGAATTTTTGCGACAGTAATGTGACGGTAGCGTGGGGAGAGAAATAAAGAACTGGCTCAAGTGTTCAGCTTGCAGTTTGAAAGCTTCTTTCTTCTTAATGGGGGGTGGAAGTGGAGCTTCGTTGGTGGTCGCATCATCTGAAAAATCGCCGCTTTCCTGTCGTGGTTGGAGCTGCTCCTGCATCTGATGATTAATAGCACGTGGGACGTTGTTTTCTGCGTAGTTTTTAAGCCAGTATTGGACTTCGGATCGCTTTACGCCGAGAGTATGGAGATACATTTTCCTGCAAACAGGTACTCTCTGTCCTTGGATTTGAAGGTGGTAAAAGAAACTTGAAGCCCGTCTTGATGAAGCACCTTTGGTTTTAGTGTGCTGTTTTGTTTCCTTTACTGTCACAGTCGAACAGATGAACATTTTTTTCGAGTCCCAGGACATTAACCCCCAAAAATCGTTGAAAATTCGCTGCCTTTCAACTGAGGTAATTGAACTACAGGCTCTTGATTCCCATTTTTGGCACTGAGGTGAATCACAGGGTGGGCCCATAACTCGTCCAGCGCGAGGCACATCATGGAGAACTTTTTTGGTGCTGCCTTTCTCTGCTCTCCTGAAGCCAATGTATGGTTCACCGCGGAGACGTTTCGTTTTCTCCTGGTTTCGGTCCCAATGGTCTGGATGCGGCAGCGTTCTTCACATTCTGCCGACAGTGGGTGCAGAATCATCAGAAACCACATTTTCAGCAATGGCTCCTGGACCAATTTCATCACAGTAAAAATTGGTTTCTACATCTAGAGTGGGTAAATTACCACTGAGATCAAGGAAGACCCGATTATTGCAGCACGATGACGTTTGATTTAGAAAAGGAGATGAATTGTTGAGGGAAGTAGGGATAGGTAGATCGTCAAGGAGCGCTTGAGAGTTATTTGGGTAGGTAGACTCTTCAGCAACCAAGTCTTGCAAATTCCCATTATCGTCTATGATAGACATTTCCAAATTGTCGACAGGAATCATGAAGCCATCGACTTGGGGGGGGATTTTCATCGTAGACATCACTTTGTGTTTTACAATGGGTAAGGATTCCCTCCATTACTTCCGCTGCTTCGCACTGTTGAGACACAGAATACATGTCATCATCATCATCCAGAATGTCTTCATCGCTCATACAATCTATAACACACAACATGAGAGCGGAATCAGTACACGTGCAGAAAAATAATGATTAGAGATCATGGAAGCATTTTTTTAACTCTCTTCTTTATCTAAGCTCTTTTCATGTTCACAACTGGTGCTATCTCACTTATATCTCAATACGCAACTGGTGCTATCTCAACTCCCAACTTTGTGCCCCCGATTATCAGTGAATAGCAACTTATTTGTCTCATGTGTTGGATTAACTTTTTACGTTACCACTTCGCAACACGTACCTATATAAACAAAAAATAACGTATATTTCTCAATAATCTCATATGAAAAGCTCTACTTACGATCAGACGTGCAACCTTCCTCCATCGCCATAGTGAAAACGCTGAGATAGCATGTGTTCGCAAACAACTTTAGATAGCCACTGTTAACAAAATCACGATTTACGCGCTCCCTGTGGCCCTAATGGAGAAACTAACTTCACCATTCGATTCCCCGCCAAATTTAACTTAAATGGCCAAAAAATGAGATAGCTGGTGTTGCCACTAGCGTGACGAAATGGAACATTCGAGGGTTGGAGAAACGTACTTCTCAAAGTCGACATATTTCGAGACAATTTTCACTCAGTCAGATCTAAGATCGAGTTGCGGCAAAAATGAATCCCTTAACTCAGATGGGAATTTCGTCTTAAGCAGTGTGAACTGCATATTTGCCACGCATGGTTCAAACTGCTGGGTCGTCAGTAATTGAGAACTAATCATGTATAGGTATTTGACGCATATACAATAGAAACAGACAATAGACTAGATAGAGTAACAAGATAGGATAATAATAATAAATAATCTTATCGTCAATGTCCTAAGCAAGAATAAACTGCACCAGAAAGTTCTACGGAATAAAGGTCACAGCCATATTTAGTGTGTCGACATAACATATTTCTATTTAAATATCTACATTTATAACTTCCATTTTATAACTCTTCTTTTTATTTCAATTTTACCTCATCCCCTCTGACAGTTCAACTGTATTCTATTGTCTCTTTAAATTATTGATTGATGGATCACAAGAAGCTTTGAAAGCCATTTATTATTATGTATATTATAAAAGGTACATGGTACAAAATATAGGTTGTGTAGAATTATTCATTTCAGACAATGTGGATTCTCAAAGACTAGTACAAAACACTCTCTGAAAAAATAATTTAAACATTTAAGAAAAAATAATTTATTAAAATATATAGCAATAAACTAGGGTTTACTTTTAAAATGTCTTCCATGAATTCAACAATACAGTGAAATGTTTCATCTTGGTAGGATGTAAATTTGGATAAAGGTTCACCAGTTGGTATGGATCTTTGATCATATCGTAGGCTTCTACCCACGCCTGGAAATATCAAGTGGAATTATAAGTACGACAAGCTCAAGATGAGAGAAATATTGGATGAGGCATTCCAGCATTGGAAATCATTCAATATGCAACAATTTGTGATCATGGGTTCCACCCGATTCTGGTTATCATCCTTCGCCTTGTCAAAGTAGGAGACCTAGATGAGGAAGGAAGGGTTAATACAGGTGGATTTCCCAAGCCTTGATAGTTTTCAATCAATCTTGAAGACAAAACAGCCTTCATGGAATTCACTTCACAGAAATTGAATTTTATCAGACCAATTTGCCATACAACAAACCGTGTGATTCTCTCTCAATCAATACTTCCATGTTATTATTGCAACCTTGTGCTACATATTTGCCACGTGTAATGAATAGGATTATTGGTAATTTTGCGTGCAACACCCCTCCACCCTTCCAGCGACCAAACTCATTGTCTACAAGTATTGCGTTGAAGTATACTAATAGGTAATAATTGAATATCAATTTTGAAAACATATAAATAGCATAAATAATTTAAATTTGTTACCTCATCATCATAGAATCGACAATAGACAAAGTCCTCCGCCGTATCAATGATGGATCTTACGCATGTGTACGTGTTATTGGTCGAATCCTGGCATTTACAGGACGCCTCAGCGGAGCATAACTAGGGAAATAAACAATTGGGTCAGTAATAAACCTCATGGTGCTGTTTATCATTATCAAATGTTTACTAGTGGACCTCAGTGGAGAACACAAACATTTATTTCAAGCCGGTTGCTATAACCTTCAAGATAACGGCAGTAAAACGTGTGTTGAAAGGGTGGCCTATGGTGAATTCAATGTTGATCGATGTCGGTTCATTAAATGAGCGAGATAATGTTTTTGTTGTTAGCGCATGCGAAGATTCCTCCGATCGAATTCAAATTTACGGGGGCTAACAGAGCCCAACATGCGTGATCCCTGCAAATTTCATCCAAATTGGTTCATGTATAGAAACTAAGTAGGGTGTACTGTTGCTCCGACAAGATAATATCTTTGGGAGGGAATCTGCGTAATCATTCAAAATGTCATCAAAATCAACTGGCAATTGCCATATCTAACTCCAATTTTCAATGTGATGCAGTGAGTTTTGACAAAATAGGGTATGTAAAGTGGACGAGTTACGTTTAACCGAACACCTGTGTTTACGTTTCGCACGCTATTTGCGTGGCGCTCAAACATTGGGTCAATGAGCTGGACAGCAGAGCTCTACATCGTCACCGACCACGAACCCCCCACGTCAGCTCCACTGAAATAGAACGCTCATCTGGATAAGAAACACGAAAGGTTCGTCTCGCAACATATGAATGACATCCGTTGAAAAAACTCAAATTTTACCCATTTTTTGTAAGCCGGAAATAACTGGCCTTCAAACTCATTCTCACTTTAATTATAATTGACACAGTTTCCACAACTTTTGCCGTTCATGATTTGATCAAGGAGAAAATATCGTCTCGATAATAAAAATACAGAGGTGACAAAACCCAGGTGTAGGTTCATCAATCCCTATAAAGTGATTTTTCCCAGAGGACTTTCATAAAATTACATTTTCAATATTTTTAATTTGTCGCAAATTAACACCACGTCGTTTTTTACGTCAATTTCCTCTAGCTCTATTAGCGCGCTGAAAGTGCATCTGGAAAAATCCACAGTCATGCAGCATGGCTATAAGAGCGAATTTTTGAAGAAAGAACTGATTTTATGTAAAATGTCTCCATTTTACTGGTTTTATACCAAATTTTGTGCTCATTTTTTGTCGAGTAACACCTCAATTTATAGATTGTTCAACGCTGACCTCGATGGTGAAGTCAGAATTGCGATATCTCATTTCGTTATCGGATTAGAGCAGATGAACCGTGAAGAACATCTCGAGTAACAACCACGTTTCTTCATCTTCAAAGTCGTCCAGTTTGAGAATGAAATAAGATATCGCAATTCTTACTTCACCATCCTGTTCAGTGTAAAAATACCTTTAACATAAGGCGTCACTTGTCAGACTGTTCCATTTTTTGAAATTATAATAATTTTTCCCCCCTAAAACCTTCCTTAGAGTGGCCCGATTCTGCCTATCTATGAAGTTAGCCTTTCAATTGCCAAGATAGATTTTTTGTGCAAATTTGAACTGTTCATCTCGATTCTATGGAGAGTTATCGTCTGGAATTTATATTATTTTTGGTGTCTTCTGGCGTGAATTCAGGATGGTCTAAAACGGATTTTGGTATAAAATCTTTTCGGAAATACGAGTTTTAAACATTTTGGACCGAGAATAATAACTTCCTTTTCTTCAAAAATTCGCTAAAACTCGAATAATTCTGACAACAAGTTACTTACTGATAAATGGGCGTCCCTCCATGGACACGATGGGTCATATTTTCTACTTCCTTCGCCTCTGTATTCCAAATAGAACGTGCGGTTGCCCGTTGGCGCTATAGGAAGGATGGATTGTCCATCAGTGGTGGCCGATTCCACTCCGGCGATGTGGAGGAGGGTAGCGTAAATGTCGATTAGTACGACGGGCTTAGAAGACATAGATTTCCTCGGCACGTTCGGGCCTTTGATGAGAAATGGGACCCGCACATCAAATTCATATGGCTGCCTCTTGTCCCAAGGCATTGAGAACTGTCCTAAGTGGAAGCCGTTGTCCGACGTGAAGATGATGTACGTATTCTCAAGGAGCCCAAATTGACGGAGTTTATCCACTACGGAGTTGACCATATCATCTACGGACAGAAGAGTTTCCCAACGCCTTCCGTAGAAATCGTCGAGTAGGTTAATTGTTTCGTTAGGCAATGGAGATGGTTTCATCCTCACCAACCAATGTTTGTCCTTAACCAGTAATAGAGCGTTTTAATAAAAGTACGGACATCTATGTACTAGAATCAAAGTAACCCTCACACAGCGACGTCAAAACGTGCCACCACTTCATAAGAATAAGGAATTTGCGTCAATTGTCGATTCCGAATATCATCCTCCTGTTGTATAGTACGGCCATAGAGTAACGTTTATTACCAGCGATATTCATTTAAAAAAAATTCACTTGAATAGAAAACTTCAAAAACGCCGAGCGCAGATTGAATGAAGCCGCGAAAATCGAGGTGACTGTTTGACGTCACAAACAGGACGGAAATCCCCGGTTGGGGCGCTGACACCGCGTGACGTCATCCAGTCTTCTCGCTCCAGCTGTCTTTTTCAAACGCGGCCAGTTTCCTAAATATTTGGGAAGACTTTTCAGGCAGCTAACCATCATTTTCAATATTCTCCTAGCTTGTTATTTCAAAAAAATAAAAATAAAATGAAAAAATGGACGCAAATTCCCCATTCTGACCCTAAATTTTACTTTGTACCCAAAACAATGAACTAAATTCCATACAGTAGTTTTTACTGTTTGATGAGATTTTAACAAAACGTTTATTCATGTCAGTATAAATGTAATAATTACATCCAGATCCATAATATAATATTATTATACTACTGTACTACACATATTACACTTGGAATAATGGGGCTGTTTTATTACATTATAATAATTATAATAAATAAGAACCTACACTTGGCCGTCAACCACATGAAACAGATTTTAGGAGATCGGGTCGGGAGATCGGGTCTCGAAGGATGTGTAATTTATCTTTTCACCGACTTGAATCCTCAAGACCTACTGAGGTCTAGGAACTGGGTGGGAATAAAGATGAATGATTCCGATAGGGAATATAAAAAATGTAACATGTAATTCATAGGAGTTTGAAATAAACAATCAGATAAGCTAAGGATTAAAGACAAGATCCAATGTTTAGAATCCAATGACTTTCGGTGTGGCCACTTGCAGTGGAATTATAGGAATAGGTCTGAATAAATCACACGACATTGGTCTTGCTGTTGGAAAAATTATAGATGAAAATGAAAAACTAAAAAGTTTGAATCAAGACTTGGAACCCTCATTTGGAATATAATTTACCAACTAAATTTGAAGGCAAACGAAATCGGAAATTCAAAATTATCTTCTTATTATCTTCTTTGTGCAGATTACCCTTCTGTCTGGATCACTAAATGGTAGATTGATTACCTATCATTATTTAAAGTACTTACGCCAATTTCGTATGTATATTGGGTAAGTATGAGAATGGGTCGTAAAGTGCTCAAGGTACCCCCTGGGGGGGGGGGGGGGGAGTCCAGGAGTCTAGACCCCTTTTGGGTGGATGGGTACTCACGGGTTCAAAAAACATCAATTTCGAAATCTGAAAACAATGTGCTGTTCGAATCAGTTGGGCCAGTATGAACATGGACCCGAGAGGGTGCCGCATGATTCACCGTCATGTTGACAGCTTTTGATATACTCCAAATTTGAGCCCTCATTGTGAACGAACGGCTGGTCTTTAAAAATTCTAAAAAATAAACTCTATCTAAATGTGAACTAAGAACCGTCCATATGAATTTTTGGAGATAAGAAATTTTCCAAATTTTCAAAACATCTGCCTCACCAATCAAAAGGCTAAATTCGTAGATGGGCAGAATCGGGCCACTCTAAGGGGGGTTTAGGGGAATTTTAGGGGCAAATATTACCCATGAATTCTTAAAATGAAACAGTCTGACTAGTGACACGTCATTTTGAAGGTTTATTCGCCGATGGTGAAGTCAGAATTGAGATATCTTATTCCGTTCTCAAACTGGACCACTTTGAAGATGAAGAAACGTGGTTGTTACTCGAGATGTTCTTCACGGTTCATCTGCTCTAATCCGATAACGAAATGAGATATCGCAATTCTGACTTCACCGTCGTCTTCAACGTTGATGAATCTATAAACCGAGGCGTTAATCGGCAAAAAAAAAGGAGATGAAATTTGTTATAAATCCAGTAAAATGGAGACATTTTACAAGAAACCCGTTATTTCATTGGAAATTCTCTCTTATAAGAATTTCTATATATAGAATGACTATATATAGTCATGCTGCATGACTGTGGATTTTTTTACCATGGTGTTTTCATAAAAATTGCTAAATAATGCCATTTTTGGCCCTTACATTTCAAACAATTTTCGGTGAAGCATACTGGATATTACAGCATCAAGCCTGACAACCGAGGAGTGCTCGTCGATAAAGGGTGATTTCCAACTTGGGGACAAACCGACAGCTACAGCCACTGCCCTAAATCTAATCAAGACCAAAATTTAATGTCATTTAATGTCATCGACACCAAGAAAACAAGTGCGAGCCACAAACAAATTAAAACCGCAAAACGTATGATGTCATTATTCATACTCACCGAGTTGTTCGCTGTATTAAAATGGGGCTCCCTTGGTACAGTCTTATTTTTGAATTTACCAATATATTTCGGTTCAGACGTAAATGGTGAATGTGGTGCTGGTGGGGCTAAAACCATTAGGAATGGCTGTTGGTCCGGTCGTTGGTAATCCAAAAAATCCTCAGCAAATGCAGTCTACAAAAATACAGAAATGCAACAAATTCCATAGTTACATGGAAGTATCAAATTAATCAAAAATAATGGACGTGGAATAAACACATCTACGTGGAGGAAAGTAATTCCGAATTTTTTTGTCCAGGGTATTTTTGTTATCAATTATTACCGATGTAGGTGCTACGACAAGTAAATACCCGTTAATTATATAAATATAAATGGAACTTGAATCATTTATAATTCGTATAATTATTCTATTAACAATTTCATAAATAAATTATTATCACGTCAGCCCGGAATTTATTTTGAAAACACAAGAGACCATCACTGAACTTGTTACCGGCCCCTTTTATAAGCATTATATTTTTTTGGGATGTTTTCAGAAGAATAAAACCATAACTTTCGTTCCATCTACTTTTTTTATCTAGTAAATACAAATCACGTGATGACTACGATTAGGTTTTAGAATTACGTAAAAATTGGATCATTGCTGTATCTACATGATTGCGACGAAAAAACAAGAGTATTTGAAAAAATCGTCTGTTTCCATTGAAATATGAGTACACTGTTAGACCGGTTTCGGCGATTAAACCATCGTCAGTAACAAAACAATACAAAAGTTTATTGAACTTTTCATTGAATTCATTCAGGGATCTTTACATTCCTATATATTCCCGTACTTAAGAAGCCTATATCCAGTACCAATTAACCAGTTAACTCCCGACGCAAGTCGGTTACTCACTCAATGTACTTTTAAAGATCATTATAAACCTCTAACGTGAAACAGTGCTAAGATTTCATTTCGCAATAAATGTAGTGTCTGTAGAAATACACCAAAAAAATTTCAAGGAAATTTCCTGGTTGACATAAACAATTCCCCCAAGCGTCAAGTGCCCCCCCCCCCCCCTTTATGATCTAAACCTCTTTTCGATGAAGAATCAATCACTGTCAATAAAATTGGTATTGGGGCCAGACATTATATGTCCCTATAAGTTTAGCATTATTTCAAGTAAGGGAAATTTTATAGGTATTACAGCGAGTCGCACTTGCTGTAATGTCACATTGTATAGGTGTAAACACCTTAAACAATAAATACTTTTTGATTTGATTTGGATTATGTGGATGAAGTGTGGTACGAAATTCCTGAAGATGAAGAACGGAGAGTAATTCGCGAATGGAGGAAACTGGTAAAAATTACATAAATTTATAAATATGCTTATTTATAAATATACATATTTATATATGTAGGTATAATTAAATATATAAATATATATATATAAATAAATAGTTTGCGGGTGAGGATGACCAACAGTAGTCGTTGTTATCATTTGGTGTATTGCAACGTTTCAATCTTGGAACAAGATCCTAATCATGCATCATGATAATTATCCGATTGGTACACATTTTGTCGCGGCACAGTAATGTTTGACAAGTTTCACAAGTTGGATGTTTGGCATTCCTTGTCAAACATTACTGTGCCGCGACAAAATGTGTACCAATCGGATAATTATCATGATGCATGATTAGGATCTTGTTCCAAGATTGAAACGTTGCAATAAACCAAATGATAACAACGAATAGTGTTGGTTATCCTCACCCGCAAACTACTTTCCTAGTCAAAAAAACCTCCACTATTTATAAATAAATATATAAGTACATATAATTTTTTGTATCTTTTGGCAGTGGATTCAGGATGGTCTAAAACGGATTTTGGTATAAAAGGTTATCGACTTTTAAAAATTTTGGACCGAGAAGAATAGTTTCCTTTTCTTCGAAAATGGGCTAAAAGACGAAATAAGTACACCACGAAACAGTAACACCAAAAAGTGACACGTACCTCGAAAAGTTTTGAAAAATAGTGTACCTAATACCACAGGCTGTTCGTTCTCTCGTCAAAAGGCCGTTCACACCAGATGAGGACCGAACACGAATCCCTTTGATGATTCGGCGGTTTACCGACAAGTGGCTGGAACGCGCTCGAACGTTCGCGAACAGGGTACAGATGCTCGGCCGGTGTAAACGGGGCTTTAGGCGTTGAATTTGTCAGTTTCTATGCTGACTTCAATATTTTCATCAATGAAACAAGTTTTCTCTCATTTTCGACCATCCTGATCATTAATCTGACTATAAAACGCTGCAAAATATTCCACAACATTCTATTATTTTCTGAATAGAAAACCCCTCGTCCCTAATGAGGTTTCGAAGGTAGAACCGAGAAAAAATTGTCAACATGAGCGTGAATCGAACAGTGGTTTTGAGATATCGAGTTTCTTATTTTGAGATACTTTCTGAGTCTACGGAAAGCAGGAATTTCGAATATTTGTTGGTAGGTACTTATTGTTTCAATGGCCCAAGATGAACAGGTGGTTCAACTTCACATTGTATCAATATGTGTTTCCCTGCCATTGAAAAGACTCAACAGCGCATGCCTCTCGTTCCTTTTACTGTGTGCTGAGTTTAAAATTAATTTACACGTGTTCAAAGACAGTAACTTATGGCTAATGGTTACATTAGTTCTGATGGAGTGGACTTTCTCATCATTTTTCATTGATGTAATCTGAAACCAGTCATTGGGAAAGAGTTGTACATTTCCTTAATGATTTATGTAGGTAACATGGTGCATACACATACCAAAGTGTTGGTTAGATATTCGTTGGCATAATATCTGGCTGTGCCGTTTATAGATAAAGTATAATTGTAATATCGAGAGTTTCCCACAAGTCCAACCCAACTATCCCAGCCAGGTGGTACATGCTGTGGGCCACCCACTGATTTGTGTCCGTACTGAAAAGGAAGAATAAAGAATCATTGCCAGTAATGGTTACAATGTGAACGAACTAATATCGATGTCTGTTTCAATTTTTGATTTTTATTTTTCCCTTTACCCCAGATTGTGGAGGGAATATTCATCAAAACAGTAAAAATCTCGTTCACCACACCAACGTTTCTCACCTATTCTTCCCCGTAGATTATTGCTGAGATGGTTTATAGAGAACCCCAATATCTTCGGCCAATACCTTCAGCAGTAATAATTACTAATAGCACTAATTATAATTATTACTAATAATTATTAGGCCTGCTATCTGAACTCAAGATTCATAGAGCATTAGAAGGCTAATATTTAGGGGAATTCAGTTTATTAGTGTTGATTATTAGTAATCTCTCTGTCATTATATTGTGTTAGTGTGGGTTCAATAGGTAGTAGGATCGTCAATGAAACAGAATGGGTAGAATTGTACCCTGGTTGTTAGCGAATTTCCATAGAAAAAGAACCTATTGTTCTCGGTCCAAAAGTTTTAAAACACAAATTTCTGAAACGTTTTTATACCAAAACCCTGACGAAGGAACTCCAGTTTAGTTAAAACAGGGTTTGTGCCGATTTTCAATTTTCAATTTCCCTGACTTTTCCCTGATTTCCAGACCAAAAATTTCGATTTTTCCCTGACTTTTCACAACGTTTCAGGATCCTTTAAACAGTAACGTTTTGCATGAATCGAAAATTTTAGATGCGCAAATGAAGAAAAACAATATAAGGAACAAGTTTTTTTATTCATAAAAAACTCTGCAAATTCTTGACACAACGGTTTATTATCTTCCTTGTGCAGATCACCCTTCTGTCTATACCAGACTGTGTTGCAAATCGGCTCCATACCATATTCTCACCGTACTCATACCATACCATACGAATTTCTTTCCTATCATACCATACTGTACTATACCAAATCATACATACAATAATATACCATACCATACTCATACCGTGTCATACAAACCGAGTGAATATTGAAATGTCATCCATTTCTGACCTATATTTAAAATTTCAAGTATCTAGCTCATCATCAAAATTTAATTTGTTTAAACGAATAGGTATTATTTAAACAATTTTACAGACAAGAAACCGAGTGAATATTGCATTGTGATCCAGTTCTGAACTATTTTTAAAATTTAAAGTCAATAGCTCAACATCAAAATTTAATTTGTATTATTACAAAAAGGTATTATTTAAACAATTTTACAGATGAGAAACCGAGTGAATATTGCAATGTGGTCTATCCCCGACTCACGGTTAAAATTTCTAGACTGTAGTTTATCGGGAAGATGAAAAAAGGTAGTTTTATTCTGGGCGTCTGGGAGTTGACTCACCTAACGGCCGTTTTCGACACGAAGTTTAGTGTTTTTCCTAAACCTTTGCGCGCTCACTGTGAACGAACGGCTGGTCGCACAAAAATCCAATTGGTCTTAAAAGATTCGTAATTTTTCAGGTCATTCAAAAGTGAACTAAAAATTACACGGTTCAGTTAAATATTTTGAGATATGACATTGTCGAAATTTTAAATTTCGTTTTGAACCCCTTCCCCTTGACCTAGGGTTATGAAAAGTTTCGAGGATCATTGTGGGGTTGGTCCAAACCCGTAAACCGAATTTTGTAATTTTTTCTCAACGCTAACTAGGCAAAGTGCGGAGGACGTCGTACGGCGCACAGTGGCGCAACATAGCACTATTTTGGAAAAAAGTACCACCGATTAATGCTTCTTATAGGAAATTGTATGCTGAATGAATCAAAAAGGTCGAACAAACATTGGGTCGCAAATCAAGCCTTCCCAGAGTTTTGGCCAAAAAACGTAAGAAAACATCTAATGTAAAATATATTTTATACTATCTCAAGCTTATACGAGAAATGTATTTCCATACTTCCATCTAAATAAAATACATTCAACTGTGAATCGGAACTTGAAAATACATTAATAAGATGTAATAAAGTAGTTATCAGACTTTTTATTTGCAAACAGCTCATTATCAGTCTCAAAATGCAATAAGTACTTAAGTAAAAAGGTATGAAAACTATAGTCGAAAACTCATTGTCAGAAAATTGACATTACAGTTGGGCTTAGGTACCTATTTACATAGTTTTTGACATTTTCATGTCTTTGCTTTGGCACATAAACTGAAACGGGAAAAATGTGTTCCCTTGATTCACCCTTTCCCTCAGATCACGTCAGAACACAAGCGACCGGCGGGCCATTACGTCAGAGCCTATGACGCACAAGAGTATGACGTAAGACGGCTGGCAGAAGGCCAACTAGTACGTCAGAGCCTATGACGCACGAGCGTATGACGTAAGACGGCTGGCAGAAGGCCAACTAGTACGTCAGAGCCTATGACGCACGAGAGTATGACGTAAGACGGCTGGCAGAAGGCCAACAAGTACGTCAGAGCCTATGACGCACGAGAGTATGACGTAAGACGGCTGGCAGAAGGCCAACAAGTACGTCAGAGCCTATGACGCACGAGAGTATGACGTAAGACGGCTGGCAGAAGGCCAACAAGTACGTCAGAGCCTATGACGCACGAGCGTATGACGTAAGACGGCTGGCAGAAGGCCAACAAGTACGTCAGAGCCTATGACGCACGAGAGTATGACGTAAGACGGCTGGCAGAAGGCCAACAAGTACGTCAGAGCCTATGACGCACGAGCGTATGACGTAAGACGGCTGGCAGAAGGCCAACTAGTACGCCAGAGCCTATGACGCACGAGAGTATGGCGTAAGACTGCTGGCAGAAAGCCAACTAGTACGTCAGATCCTATGACGCACGAGCGTATGACGTAAGACGGCTGACAGGAGGCCAACAAGTACGTCAGAGCCTATGATCATTGTGGGGCTGGTCCAAACCCAGAAACCAAATTTCGTAATTTTAGCTCAACGTTAACTGGGCAAAGTGGCGCGGACGGCGGACGGTGTACGGCGGACGGACGGATTTTTTTTTATTCGATTTTCTGAATCTACGTATCTTGAAACGTAAACCAACAAATTTTGAGGGGGGGTTAAAAATTTTTTCTCTTTGGGCGATTCCAATGGTTCATTATCGAAGATAATAAACCAAAAAGGGCTAAAAGCAGTGTAGTGTTGCCTGATTCACCGGAAACTCCATTGATTAATTTATATGATAGCTTATCGAAGCCAACTGCTGTTTTATAGCATGATTGAACGTCAAAATATGTCAAAATTCTGTATTTAATACAAAATGATATTTTGCTGCGATGGCTACCATATTATGCTATGTTTTTTACCACTACAGACCGTCAAAACATGTCAAATGCAAAATATGCTACGGTTGATCCATACAGTTGGTATACTCGCCTTGCAGTAGAGAGGATGGTAGGGCGGAAGGAAAAGGTCCTGCCAAGGACATAAAGGGCTAAAACCAGTGTTGTATTACATGATTCACCTGAAACTCCATTGATGAATTTTATGATAATTTATCGCAGCATAATGATGTTTTCTAGCATAGCTGAACGTCAAAATATGCTACGATGGCAAGCCACTGTCACAATGTACTTCTGCTCATTCTTCAGTTCGTATGAGCTTCGCCTGGATACTGACCTACGTCGATGCCAGGTATTTTTGGGTTGTTACCACTTAATAAAACAACGGTTCATTATCTTCTTTGTACAGATCACCCTTCTGTCTAGATCACTAGGTCTAAATGTCTAGATCCTAAATGTTAGATTAATTATTATTATCAATAATTGATAATAATAATAATTAGTGATAATTATTATCACTAATTATTAACAATTTTATCAAGTACCTACCTAGTGAAAATTATTATAATTTATTGTTAGGTATTAATAATTTGTATTTATTATTAATTATGATTAATTAATACGATATAATTCTGGGGTTTTTAATAGGTACTACGTCGGTAATAAAAATTATTTTTCTATAAAAGAAGTACCTACCAACAAACATTCGAAATTACCTTCATTTCCGTAGCACGAAACGCACCTCAGAACAACAAACTCGACATCACTTAAGCCATATGATGTTCCAAAGAGCTTGTTAGTATGAAAATGGACCTGTATTTCAACAGTTTGATTCACGATCGGGATGTGAGGCACAATCTTTGAGCCGTCATTGTGAACGAACGGCTGGTCGTACAAAGCTGCGGATGGTCTTAAAAAATTCTACGGAACAAACTCTATCGAAATATGAAATAAAAAACATACCGGTACATGAGAATTTTTCGAGATATGGAATTTTCTAAATTTGACCCTTGACCTAGGGTTATGAAAAGTTTCGAGGACCATTGTGGGGTTGGTCGAAACCCATAAAAAAAATTTCGTAATTTTAGCTCAACGTTAACTGGGCAAAGTGGCGCGGACGGCGGACGGCGTACGGCGGACGGACGGATTTTGGTTTATTATCTTCGATAATGAACCATTGGAATCGCCCAAAGAAAAAAAAATTTTAACCCCCCCTCAAAATTTGTTGGTTTACGTTTCAAGATACGTAGATTCAGAAAATCGAATAAAAAAAAATCCGTCCGTCCGCCGTACGCCGTCCGCCGTACGCCGTCCGCCGTCCGCCGTACGCCGTCCGCCGTCCGAGGCACTTTGCCCAGTTAGCGTTGAGTTAAAATTACGAAATTTGGTTTCTGGGTTTGGACCAGCCCCACAATGATCCACGAAACTTTTCATAACCCTAGGTCAAGGGGAAGGGGTTCAAAACGAATTTAGAAATTTTGAAAATTCCAAAACTCGAAAAATTCATATAGAACGGTATGTTTTTTATTACATATTTAGATAGAGTTTGTTCCGTAGAATTTTTTAAGACCATCCGCAGCTTTGTACGACCAGCCGTTCGTTCACAATGACGGCTCAAAGATTGTGCCTCACAACACGACCGTGACTCAAACTGTTGAAATACAGGTCCATTTTCATACTAACAAGCTCTTTGGAACATCATATGGCTTAAGTGATGTCGAGTTTGTTGTTCTGAGGTGCGTTTCGTGCTACGGAAATGAAGGTAATTTCGAATGTTTGTTGGTAGGTACTTCTTTTATAGAAAAATTATTACCGACGTAGTATTAAAAACCCCAGAATTATATCGCATTAATTAATCATAATTAATAATAATTATTATTATTAATAAATACGAATTATTAATACCTAACAATAAATTATAATAATTTCCAGTAGGTACTTGATAAAATTGTTAATAATTAGTGATAATTGATAATAATAATTAATCTAACATTTAGGATCTAGACATTTAGACCTAGTGATCTAGACAGAAGGGTGATCTGTACAAAGAAGATAATGAACCGTTGTGTCAAGAATTTGCAGAGTTTTTTTTTATTCGATTTTCTGAATCTACGTATCTTGAAACGTAAACCAACAAATTTTGAGGGGGGGTTAAAATTTTTTTTTCTTTGGGCGATTCCAATGGTTCATTATCGAAGATAATAAACCAAAAACGAAGTTTACTTAAAACAAAGTAAGAGATAGAATCACAAGATAAAACACATAAAAGTTTTGAGTACGTGGTTTACATAAACCATACCTTACAAAGGTAAAGGGGTTTTCGACGCGTATCATGGGTTTTTCGCAATTCTGCACCCGATTTGAGATTTTTCCCTGACCAAAATCCAATATCCCTGACTTTTCCATGACTTCCAGTGCCCATTTATATTTCCCTGACTTTTCCATGACTTCCCTGACTTCCCTGACCGGCACGAACCCTGTAAAAGAAGGACGGGGTGGGATTTCATAAATAGCCTACCAATAAAACCATTATCTTGAAGGTAGCGCATGTTCTTCTCTTCGGATCGACTCCTACTGAACTCGAGGTTCACTAGCCATCAGAACTTGTCAGCCACGAGGGTTGTGCGTGCAGAACCCTTCAGGCGCCGAACAGTACAGCCTCCCCTCGATCTCATATTTGACCTCGACGTATTCTTCATTTTATGGAAGATATTTATTTATATTCATATTATATTTTGGGCTTTACTACCCGGTAAGCGAGGAGATACGACAATATGCGATTGCATATAGTTTGTAATCTACAAAAATATATATTAGTGGGCAACGCACAACGTCATGGTAATTTTGTCATGCCCACTAATACATACCATGTCATGGTACTATAATGTAGGATGTATCACAAAAACATTGTTGATACCTTGTTCAGGTACTTCCCGGCATAAAATGTAGCATAATTTGCCTGTTTCAAAGCCACAGCAAATGTTGACTTTTCCAAACCTCTTTGCCATTCGCGGCTGCTGCAGCCTCCTTCTATTGAATTATTCAGCACTTGATGATGTTTTTGATACAGTCCAGTAAGAATCGAGGCTCTGCTAGGGCAGCAAATGGGTGTTGAAGTGAACTAAAATTAATCAACAAATATATTGTGTTCGTCAATTCCTATGAATCGATTTATTGTATTGTCTAGGGATGGGTATCAAATAGTATCTATGTACTTGATGTTTTAAAAGTTCCTTCCGAAGTTTTTTTTCCAGACATCGATGTTTTTTTCCTTTCTCTTAATATACCTATACCTTTTCAGTATGTAATTGCATAATTGTTTCTGAGCGTTATTAGAAAATTTACTTACCCACTACATTATTTCTTATTTTACGCGACCGTTTTGTATTTTATTGTTCTAGCAGCTGCAATGTTTAGGTTGCATATTTTTCATATTAGTCATGGTTGACTCGATATAAGATAGTAGGAATGAAACCGAAACCCCCACCACGTCTAGGGTAAACGTGCAAGTTTACGATAACGAAAATTGGCGGATGAAGAAACGAATTTTGCACACGTTCATCTATATTGGAACTCTCCACTAAAAAAATGCAACAAAACGTCTAGGCATTTTCGATGAAAGATACATACCCTAACCTTTGTTATGTGTACCTGCAATCGCCTCTCCAAAGATATTCGGAATAAGGTAAATTGTTTTTTAAGTGGTCGCGTGTATTTTTTGTCTTTTTTGATGTGAATTAGTACATTTTTCATGTATAATTTTTCAAAATAAGAACAAAAATGACCAAAAAAGTTACAGCCAGGTGGGTACTTGTACTTGGGTAGGCCGACAGTAGGTATGGTATTTTAGGAGAAAACATCGAGGTTTTTATACGATGTTTCAAAACATCGACGTTTTTGGTACGATGTTGGCCGTAAAAAAAATAACAAATAAAATAAAACATAGTTTTGTAAACACCGATGTTTTTCCAATCGATGCCCATCCCTAGTTTTAACATGTTCTTTGAGAGCAGAAATATCGGAAATATTTTTTAAAAAATCATCCTAGAATTAAACCTTATGACTGCGGAGGGAAATATTTCTGGTCAAAAGTTATGACGTCACTAAAAAAGTTGAAATTCACTTACTGCGTTCATAATCGATGTTCCTTCGTCGGCAATAATCCTCAATGTTTTACCAAGAGGATTCTGGAATTGATAAAATACATTTGATTAAAAAATACAATTTCTGGACGTCATTCAGTAGCATGCATGTATTGCAATTTGAACGTGCCTACAAGTGCTCTCATGAACTCTCTACCCAAAATACCTACTTGTACTCGTATAACAGAAGAATTTTACAAGACTAACCCCAAACTATTTAGCATCCCTCCCTATTGAGCGTTATGACAAGTGTCTAGGATCATTCTCGGTCTGGTCCGAGCCCTCATCTCGAATTTCATACTTCTATGGCAATTATAAAAGGGTTCTCAATACGTGCCCGACTCAACGGGAACGACCAGTCTAACGGGACTCAACAGGACTGAACTGGACTGTTCCTAAGGAGGCTACACACCAAATTACAGCTTCATAGTGTGAACAGTAGAGAAACTAGCTTTAGGAGCTACTCAGCTGGTTAAAAGAAACAGGGGATTGGAACGGATAGTCATACGATTACCAAGATTCTTTATAATTCATACGTCAAGGCACTGTACAGGAATGTATTCCTGATACCTGTAATTCGCAACTCCGACGTCTCCAATATGCCTGCCTCGTTTAGCTCCACTTTCCGCCATGATCTCTAATCCATTTCGTATCCACTTTTCTCACTTTCCACAACATATTCACTAGTTTTTCCGTAATTTCCACCATCAAAACCAAAAATCGATATCCCAGTCGATCCATTTTATAAACAAGCAGTCTCCGATCATTCCCCTCAGCTGACGGTACTGCAACTATTCGCAGTTCTGCCAACCTGTTGATTCCAAGTTTCCTATGTACGCCGTATTGGCTTTATTCTTTTCGCCATTTTTGGGGTCTTATTGTTAATAAAACCTTGCTGTAATTTTTGTTACAAGTTTATTTATTTGGAAAATTAAGTTAAAGCTGTTGTGTGTGAAAAAAGTGAATTTTCCACGTGTTCAATTCTCACGCATGAGTTGCTTCGTTCTGGCACCGGGGGACGACACTTGGCTTTTTTCGCCCTGACCGACGGCAACTATCGTCTCCCCGCTTTTCTGCGAGAATCGTCCGTAAAAGCCGGTCAGCCCCAGTGTCCCGCGTTTTCTTTAAAACCCAATTTCGTTTACGACGGACGGATTTCGGTGCAGTAAACTACAGTACTCACCGGGGAAACACGGATCGTCTGAGAAACCAACTCCCAGACTTGGCGTACCAGAACCCCATCGTCTACCCACCTGGTATCGAACCGAATCCGGTAAGATCTTCCCATATCAACGTAATTTTCTCGTCATCCGTACCCGAACATCTCGATGAGATGACAAGGCTCGCTCAATAACAGCGGACTCTCTGATAATTCAATTATGTAACTTTTCAATTATGTAACACTGGGTAACTTTTCAATTATGTAATACTGGGTAACTTTTCAATTATGTAACACTGGGTAACTTTTCCCCATCATCTTCGTCGAGCAGTCTACCTCATCTACCTACAAACTTTTCATGCTCATCGGTTGTGTTAACACACTATCTAGTAGTTAGTAGGTTCAGTGGCCACTGCATGCTTCATTGTCACATTGTTTCAGTGTTAAACTTATTATATTGTTGAATGTTGAACCAAATAATCGTTTCACAGTTTTATTGCACTCCTGAACATCTTTCTGGTATTCCAGTGGTCCTTCGAGAGTATTAAAGAAATTTCACATCAATTTTCAAGTCGTGTGTTGGGTAAGAGCCTGAGCTGTCCTATCTTGAATCATCAAGGGCCCCCCTACATACGCACAAGACACCTTCCTTCTTGATTTAAGACACTGTTTAAAATGATTATTTATCGTAATCCAGCAGGGGTCTCCTGTAATGCATGCATTACTTGAAAATACCTGTTTCTTACAGGTAGGTACCTACATATTTGAATGGTAGACTCGAGGCCATTCGTGTTCCATTCTGATTGGTTTAAAGTACAAAGTATGTCATACCAAGATCATCTCTGAGAGTAATAACATTCGATAACACACCTCCTCTATTGACTAAGTACCCCGTGATGAAATTATTGGGAACTCACCAGCCCTCCAAGAGCTACATCTTGATCGTCTGTGATGAAGAGAACAATATTTGGTTGACCTGCAAAGGCAGCTGTGATAAAAACTGACAACAATCCGTACCCGAACATCTCGATGAGATGACAAGGCTCGCTCAATAACAGCGGACTCTCTGATAATTCAATTATGTAACAGTGAAATCACAGATTTGTGTGTCTTCCCATGAGTCACCACTCAGAACTATTTGAATGTGGCATGTCGCTCTCCTTATTCAGTTCTAGAAAAACGCTAACAAATTTCACACACGGTACATTATCTATTATAAAGATCATTAGGCCAATTTTGGTTTATTATCTTCGATAGTGAACCATTGGAATCGACCAAAGAAAAAAATTGTTCAACCCCCACAAAATTTTATGGTTTACGTAGATTCAGAAAATCGAATAAAAATTAAAAAAATCGAATAAAAATTAAAAAATCCAGCCGAAGAATAAAAATAAAAAAATCCATCCAGGCAGCACTATAGCGGTGTGCTAAAATTACGGTTCAGACTAATCCAACAATGATCCTCGAAACTTTTCATAACCCTTGGTCAATGGGAAGAATTCAAAAGTTCAAGAAGAATTTTGAAATTTGGAAAATTTCATAACTCTAAAAATTCAGATGGAATGGTATAGTTTTCAGTTCACATTTACATAGAGTATATTTTTTAGAATTTTTTAAGACCATTCGCAACTTTGTACGACCAGCCGTTTGTTCACAATAATCAAGGGCTCAAAGTTGGAGCAGATCAAAAGCAGATCTCAACATGAAGGTGAATCATGCGGCAGCCTGTCCGTTCAATATTGGCCAAGGTTTCATGTCTGTAAAATTATTTAACCAATACCTATCATTTCGTGAATTAGCTTAGGGTGATCAAAGAAGATAATAAACCGTTTTTGCAATTTGCAAAAAGCTTTTGAACCCGGGGCTAACCCCCCCCCCCCCCCCTCACCGACTATCATTGGGGGTTATAGATTTTACGATTATAATATAAGGACTCAAATGAAAGTTGTGGACGAGGAGGTTTGAAAAATTAATGTTTTTTGAACCTATGAGCACCCCTTTACCCAGAGGGTACCTTAAGATGTAGGGTAGTGTCCGCCACTACAGTACTTCTCCTACTTTAGGGACTTTAGATCATTGCCCGCTGACAGCGCTAGGTCAACTTGAGAACTGCCGCTGATAGAGCGCTCCTTTGCCACTTGATCCCTTACACTAGTTCTAATATATTAAGTACATATTGTCCTCGTAAATTAGTTCTAAACAATTAGTTACCTAATTAAACCAGTTCAGTTACCTAGTTCAGCGCCATGACAGGAATGAATTATTGATCGGTTGCAATGACGTCACAGAGCTAAGAAACATGGATCCATCCATGGAGGAAGGCAATACCGACAGGTGGCTCACTCTTTAATTCAAGTCCAATCCAGGTGCCGCTCCTGAACTAGGTAACTGAACTGGTTTAATTAGGTAACTAATTGTTTAGAACTAATTTACGAGGACAATATGTACTTAATATATTAGAACTAGTGTAAGGGATCAAGTGGCAAAGGAGCGCTCTATCAGCGGCAGTTCTTAAGTTGACCTAGCGCTGTCAGCTGGCAATGATCTAAAGTCCCTAAAGTAGGAGAAGTACTCTGCCGTCCTAAGTTAAAACGTCCTATCTACAGTAAATTTTACTGTAGATAGGACATTTTAACTTAGGACGGCAGTACTGTAGGGGTGGACAGGTAGGGAGGGTACTTTAAGACCTTTTCTCATATTTGCCTAATATATTATATACAAAATTTGGATACTTTAATTAATAATAATCAATCTACCATTTAGTGATCTGGACAGAAGGGTGATCTGCATAAAGAAGATAATAAACCGTTTTGTCAAGAATCTGCAGAGTTTTCATTCGATTTTCGAATCTATTTATCTTGAAACGTAAACCCTCAAAGTTTGAGGGGGGTTTTTCTTTGGTCGATTCCAATGGTTCATTATCGAAGACAAGAAACCAAAATTGGCCAACAAGGCAATCACCTCATCAGTAAAGAACTTGGAATAAGCATCGATTTCAGGTTCTGTATTTCGAAATTCTGGTTGAACTCCAGGGAAGTGAATAACTAAATTTTCTCTCCTGATTTTTGTAGATGTTGGAGTATCCTTGAACCAGAAAGGGAAAATGGATAAGTATACCTGATTATGGAAAGATTTCTGATAAAATCGGAAAAATGTTATCGTCTAGAGGTTTCAAAGTAGGGTATAAAAAATAAAAATAATCTCAAAGCTTCGTTGGGTTCTGTTAAAGATAAGATTAGTGTTCAGGATAAAAGTGTGGTTTATAAGCTGAAATGTTCTTGTGGGTTTGAGTACTGTGGTCAAACTGGTAGGAAATTTAGGGAAATAATAAAAGAACATGAAAAAGATTTCAGGGAGAGCAAGGGTGATTCTGCTTTTGCAAGTCACCTAAGCGAATCCAATCATGATTTTAGTTTTGATCTAACAAATAGACAGTATGTAGAATTCCCTCATTTTTGCCCAAAGGGAGGTATGTTGGATGTACTTGAAAAATTCGAAATTCTTAAGAGTGATAGGTCTGGTAAATGTCTAAATGAGGTGATCCCTCAACATATTTCACCGTTAATAGGTTCATTCCTGCAATAGCTTGGTCCCCCCCCCCCCCCTTCACAATGTTACCCTCACCATTGTTTATTGATGATGACCTAATCGTCGAAATCGATTTAACAATTGTACTGACCGGTTTCCTTCATCAGGGGTAGGATTATCTTCATCTCCAGAACTCTCCTTACCTATCTCCAGGATTCACCTCCCACTCGCTTTCAATATCATGGTCGCTCATTTCCCTCCCTTCTATCACTTTCAGGAATAACTTCTTCTTCAAGATTTGGCGAATCACGATTTTTGCCCTCAAGTTCATGCAAAAGTTCTTCAAATCTCGAAAAAAAAATTTTCCATTTTGTCAAAAAAAAAAAAGAAAAAAAAAACAGTCACATAAACACTCGCGTTGGGTCAAACTTGTTTTGAAAAACTTGCACGAACACTCGCGTCGGGTCAAATCGCTCGTTTATCGTCACGTGAGGATGGAGTCGCATATCACACAGGTGCGCCTTCTCGCCTCAGGGGAATACCAAAGGGAAAGGAGGGGTGGAGTCTCGAAAGTACAAAGTAAGTTCATTCAAAGGAAGGGCTCGGGTCGCTATGACACACGCGAGTATGGAAGGGTTAAAACTGCGATAAACCATATTGTGCGAAGTGGACATATTGTTTATTAATAATGGATGTAAACTGCCGTATGGAAGAAACTCCCATCGTGCAGGGGCCTAGTACCGAGTGCCACCAACAGATCGCATCTGGTGTCCACTTGCCAACCCGCGACTCCGGCAAGTCCGCTGGTCGACCCCGTTGGTACAGATTTCTGCTGACGCCAGTTGACGACTGCTGAGTTCGCGTTCGGGTGGGCGTGAGAAGGGCATTCGGGTTCAAGACGAGACCGGGTGAAGGAATCGAGGTTGAATCGGAAACTAATAGACATTTTATGGGATATTGTGGCATTCGGAATACATTTCAGAATTTTGGAATTCGGCTCGGAAAATCCGGAAGGTGCTCTATCGGGATACGGTCGGAATACTTGGAACAGTTTGGAATACCTACTCGTATTTGGGAACGTTTTGGACAGACACTGCTGTAACTCGGCTCGGACTTTCCAAGAATCGTCAAGTCTTCAACCCGTGAGGGGTATTTGGTAGGTACTTTATACATACTTTGTACTTACATACTTCGGGCGCTAGCTGGTGGGGGCAGCTCGGACAATTATTGTGGGAACGTTTTTGTAGTAGGATAATAGTAATAGGATTGTTTCAGTAACTACAGAATTCAGTATCAACAGGATAGGGTGTACCAATAGCAGAAAATGTACCAGTAGCTGACACTGCTCCAGTTGCTCACAGGTTCATTGAAACTGAAATAATAAGGCTCCACGCCCTCGAAAATCACTGTTTTAGAAATTGGTGGCTTCGGTTGGCATTCCGTTGTCGTTTGGTGGCTTTGCCTGCTTCAATTGGGGCGCTTAACAACACAAATTGTTCGGTTAGTTCGTTCCAGTCGGTGGGTAGTGCCATCATCTGTGTCGCCATATTGGACAAGGACTCAGGTGTATGTTTTTCTTCTTAGCTATTCATTGATGTTTGTAGCTTGTTTTGTGTTATTATCAACACCAGGGTCTAGAATATATTGTGTTCCATACGTTGTAACCTAGGTTTCTCAATTTACTAGGAGAGTTTAACGGATGTCCGACATTTATCCAGTAGTTGACAGGCCCTGTCAGAAACTGGTACATCCGACAGTTTCTTCAAACCTTCATATTTCTTATTTTATCATTCTTGGTAGCTGCACCGGGTATGTTTTCGACGCTGATTTCATTTTTTCAGTGCCTGACAGGGGGTGTCAGGTACCTACTGGATCAACACATGTCAGCTACTGGAACATCAGCAACCCTCTTTTTCTTTTCTCGAATAGTTATTTCCCATGAATTCGTAAAATGAAACAGTCTCACAAGTGACACCTCATTTCGACAGCAACAGTGCAAAAGCCTGTAAGTAGGTACAATTTTTCCAAAAATAAGGTTTTGGGCTTCACTGGTAAATTTAGGCCTTGTGCACACACTGATAGGGACAGAATCGAGCTACAGCGCTTCATTTCTCCTCAATGGATGTTTGAAGTAACCTGTAAGTAGGTTACAGTTGCTGTTGAAAAACTGCTTTTATCGTTTCCTGAACATTTTTGATTTTTGTACATACAGGCTTTTGCACTGCGGCTGTCGATTTTAAAGGGTTTTTTTTACGCAGAAAACGTTGGTGAAATCAGAATTACGATATCCTATTCCGTTCACTTTGAAGATGAAGCACTGGAGCATTTTGAAGACGAAGAAACTTGGTTGATACTTGAGATGTTCTTCGTGGCATTCATGTTCTCCAATGGAGAGATTTTACATAAAACTAGTTATTTCTTCGAAAATTCGCTCTAGTAATAGGTCGCCCAACACTTTTTAAAGTAGGTAATCCATGATTTTACTTATCCATTTATAGCAGATTGATGAAGTCAACCTGTGTAATTAATATAAATTCCTTGCTATAATGAGCAAGGACTAAAAAATCATTAATTGAGGTTGTTAATTCAAATGCGTTCCAATTGTTCATAATTTATTTAATATACCCGTTAAAATTCTGCTCCTTAGTACCTAGCGTCAATACTTTTCCCCCGATAATATCGGGTATCTATACTGTAAGAAAAATATCGTATCGAAACGAGTATCGATACTTGAGCGGTATCGGAACGTCCCTATAATAACTAGTGGCAATATAAGACTAGCGTTATACTAGACTAGCAATATACTAGACAGCGTTCACACAAAAAGGTTCGATTTCAACTTAACAGGTGATTTTTTCCGTCAGCTGGATCACGCCGTGAACAATCGATTATTGGAATTTTGGAAGTTCGTTCGTTACCTTATAGTATCCATCACACGTGTTGATCCCTTCTATATCACTGATATCCGCCAATTCTTGCTTATCACATAGCACCCATAATATTATCTTTCTCAGCTTTATGTTCCGTACAGTTGGTTACCACAGCTAACTTACCAGTGTATTTTACGTTCCGTACAGTTGACTCACGTTATTATGGGCGATCAGAAGATCGAATCCGCTATCATAAAACGTGAGAAGCAGTTTACTCGCATGTGGAGCTGTCAATTCGCGTTGCGAATGGTTGGATTTGAATCAATCTACGAAGGATTCGAACACCTGTACGAACTAATCAAGGAGTTTATGTATTCAAGGTTAGTTATAAATGCAGGTTAGATTAATATTATTACTTCTGCAACGGCGTGTTTAGTTAACTCTTGTTAGTACTGCATCAGAATCGTTCAATCACATTCAAATCCTATTTTCAACGGAGATATCGATAAATTGTCATCATTTCGCCCATTCTCAAAAGCGAACCCATGTCTCCAGTCGAAAAATTCCATGATATACGGAGTCTTCTAGTACCGAAGCCTATCTTCCATATAATCTGTAGGGGGAAATCGGGAGGGTTGGGACAGTTGAAGGACACCAGCTATGAAGCATTAAATGCTTTTTTTTTAAATCTACCATTGTTTGTTATTTAAAAAGGATATAGCCGAATATTGACCTACATCAGGGGTATTCATGGTCCGATTCGACCGTCGAGTATCGAAATGTGCCAGCGCTCCTTGAGAAACCAAATCAGTTCTTATCCTTATAGGTGTCCACCGTTATCTATCCGCGGTTGTTTATGGAAATCAATATATCAGCTATATTTATTTCCATAAACAACCGCGGATCAACAGATTCTGTTCTAGTCATGACGAAAAATGTCAGAAGGCGAAATGCATCGACTGGATCGTCAACAATTGACGATTACGTATTAGCGGAGAATTCGGACAGGGGACAAGAAATTCTTGAAAAGTGTTTCGAGGACCTAACACAGCATCCGCCTCTCTATACCTACAATTGACATTTCAAACTTGATGTAATTAAGTACCTAATTCATGAATATGAATGTTGAAGTAAACTGCAGAGAATTTTGCTTTGTTATATGATAACACGAGATCCTGAAAGCTGCCGCAACGATCGCTGCTGTATTTTGATTATTTGACAAGACTTTTGAAGCCTAAAATTAACTTCTATCGTTGTTAGTTATAAAGGATATAGCCGAATATTAGTAATCATGGTCCGATTCGACCGTCGATACTGAGATATCATCAGTGTTGCCAAACTTGTACTCCGACAGATTCCCTGTGAAGTGCTTCTTTTTTTATGACATCATCGAGGACTCGATCAGCTGGGAGCACAGCAACCGGTGGCCATTATGTTTTAACAACTGCAATGTCATGTTGCGCAGTCGTTCCTTTTCTGTATCCGTTTCCATCCATTCCGTTCCTTTTTTCTGAAGTGAGGTCGCGTCCCATGTTAATTACCTTTGGTTCACGATGTACGGTAGTCCTTCAGAGCGGTTGGTTGCAGAACGTACACATGTTCGCAAGAAGATCAGTGAAGATTAATAAAACTCGCTGTCTACACTACATCCCGGACACACCCTGCTACCCCTGGACACTGTGCTACCGATGACGGAGGCGTAAGGATTTTCTCATCTGTGCAACCCTAGCTCTTCAAAATCAGCGACCCTTTCAGCACCCTCTAACAACGCCAAAGAGGGCTCACATTCAGCACAATAATTGTATGCGCAAGTTACCTATTGTACAATAGTCAACAACTGATCTCAGGTACTGTACTTACCAATTTTCTCTGTGGCCACAAAATTAGGTAGGATTTGCCTAACAGTCTAATCAACGCAATATATCCTGTATTCTTTCAATAAACTAGTCACATTTATCCGTATTATTCGTTCGTTTATCATTAGCCCTTAATCTATAAAAATACAGTCGACTAGCTCAAGTTCTTTAACGTTAAATTCAACTTAGTGCAGGTGCATAACAAGCTCTTAGCGAAGTTGCCCTGATCACATTACATTATATATGGCTAATTTAAATGAAGTTCCTTTTCCTTGTCACATTAAATTTAAATTTTAAATTTAAGGCTCCTATCTCTCGTTATAATTTCATTTCATTTTCTGTTTCTTGCTCATTTTAAGTGGATTTTCTATTTCTTTTTTGTATGTAAATTGCAATTCCAATTTCTTGCTAATTGAATTAAATCATAGTTAAATTAATTCTTGAAGTGAATTCGCATAAATACATGTTACATACATTTATAAGTACATAAGTACACATTCACAGGTTTACAAGTACGTTTAAAGTAGATAACATTTTCGTTTGTTCGGTTTTCATTATATTCGTCAAGTTCAATAAGGATGATTTCTTACCTCAATTGTAATTTTTTATATGCTGTCCCAAGCCTCCCTCACCCTTCTCCAGACCGTCCCGCACATGGGGAGGGTTGAGACAAAATCAAGTAGAAATGGTTAAAATTGGGGGAAATCAAGGAGATAAGTGAGATGTGTAGCTTCGAGGGATTTTCGGAATCATTTTTATCCTGGCTGCTAGAAAAATCAAAATGTGGAAAATGTCCCGACTTTCCCCTACCTATTAGTGACGCTAATCATATAATTGCTTGGCAAACTGTTGTAGATAAGTTTCTTCGTATAAAAATTGAAGGGTTTCCCACAAGAACCGAATAAGTCCAAAATTGGCAAACGCCAGAAACAAGCATTTTGTAAAACGCTCTTCTCGGAGGGAAATGCTCCCCGGGCACCAAAATGTGACTTGTTTTGTTCTTGCTGGAATTTTTTTGAAGTTTAAGTAGGTACCTGCATGAATTTTTCATTGAAGCTCAATATTACATGTTTGTATATTTATTGCATTATTATTAGGTACAGTTTGTTAGGTGTAGGTTTATCAGATATAGTTAGGTACCTATATATATTGTTAAATATTAGTTTATTAGGTATAACGTTGGACTTTTATTTTCAACTAGGTTAAAGGTTCTTGACCACTGGTATTCTGAGGAGTAATGTTGGGAGTATCGAGGGTTGTTCGACCAACCCTCGATACTCCCAACATCACTCCTTTATTTTTAACTTCCGTTCTTATGTTATTGGGTATGGTAAATTCGTTTTGATTTTTTATAACCACTTTATTGCTAAATACCTCAACCTAAACTCATTTGTAGGTAAGTAGGGTGGTTGTTGTAGGTTAAATTAAGAAAATGAAAAGAAACTGGAAAGGACTGAAGTTCAATAAATGAGCACACTATGAAGTTTGACCCTCAGTATTGCCACGAGATGGACTTGTTTTGTTCTTGTAGGAATCGAATTGACATGTTTTTTTCTTGCTTAACCCAACTACTATTGGAAGCCTTCCGTGGACGGGACTTTTTCGGTTATTGCCAAGACAAACTTTCCACCACTTCAACAATATCATCCTGAGCAAAATGGCGCCTTTAGCCGGTTTTTTCCAATTTTGGACTTATTCAGTTCTTGTGGGAAACCCTTCAATTGCATCTCTTACTGCTGCCACTCTATGTTAACGTTCACGACAACTACGAGTAAGGTCAATTGCTTTTTCACGTTGCAGTTCGCCATCTTGACACTGGCCCCCCGCAAGGAATCTATGCGAAGTTGCAAAGTTTATGCAATGAAGAGACGTCCGACAAACACAAGGCTCGAAAATTCGCCTCTCTGAAGGTAAGATAAAAACTTCAATATTTTCGTTGAATGATATGTATAACAACAAAATTAACAATAAACCCCGTGAATGTATGAAGAATCGATAAATGTTTGAAAAATTCACTTCACTTGGTGGGGGGGAGGAGGAAACTATGTTTTCAGGAAGAAACTACCGTTTTCGATGGCTGACGTCCTACTGAAGCAGAAACTCACGTTAAGGGCGATCCAAGACTCCACTTACCTTCCCTAGTAGGGAATCCCTACCCCTCCATAAACGAACCCTTCTTGAGCAGACCCCATGTAGTTCCGGAACTACGCCATTAGGACTCAATCAAACATTGGCTCTGTAGTTCTGGAACTACACCAGCAACGAGATTGATGATTAATTGCATTTAACGTATGCGACAAGTATGATAAATTGCTTTTTCACGTTGCAGTTCGCAATCTTGACACTGGCCCCCCGCAAGGAATTTATGCAAAGTTAATGAAGTGACGTTCGTCAAACACAAGGCTCAAAAATCCGCCTCTCTGAAGGTAAGATAAAAACTTTAATATTTCCGTAGAATGACTTGAATAACAGTAAACCCTCTATTTACTCTAGTAAATTTACCTGTACATATTTTAATTTAAAGATTATTGGAGGAACGTGAGTTCAAATACATTTTAACGTACAAGTCGCACGTATCCTAGAAGAGGGGTTCAAGTCCAAAAATGTGATTTCCACGAATCGCGTTTCAAATTTCCCTCTTACATAAAAGGCTGTGATTCCATAGCAACACGCCTGATATTAGTGATCTTTGCAGAAATCGTTCCCCACACTAATGCTCCAACAGCTCATAGGACAAAAATATTCTTTTTTTAAAGGAGAAAGGAGTGGGGGGAGACTTGACTAAATTTTTCGGACTTGTACCCCTCTTCTAGGATGCGTGCGAAGTTTTCTCAAGACCCCACCTGGGACTGTTGTTTTCTTGTATAAGATCCCGAGGAGAAAACAACAACAATCCACATGTAAAACACTTCTAGTGGGCATTGAGGAAACTTATGTTTCGCAATTGTGCCCAACCCTCTGATAAGAGTAATTGTTCAAGTTTTAATTTAAACCACCAGAATTCTGTCATTAGCTTCAGAGAAGCATCACAATTATTTGACGATTGTGATGGAACAGACGACATTGATAAAGTAGAAAGTATTTTAGGTAGCGTTGAAAACTCTTATTATAAAGATAAATGTGTTATTGGAAAGATAGATTCGAAATTAAATTGTGTGCAATGTAGTAATTTGTTAGTAACAGATGGTTCTACTTCAAGCTCATATACTCACTTCACTGATTTTGCGTCCAGAGGAAAATTAATAAGAGCTTCCTCAGACGTTTTTAGAATTATTAAATTTTTCCACAATCATTTAACTGTAGTTTGTAAAGATTGGGGTAGTTTAGACACTACCAAAATTATATATTAGCGTGTAGAATGTTTGGTGGGAATGTGTTTCGTAATCATAAAGCAAACAGTGATTTTGGCGAGGGTAGCCATGAGAATAAATTGATAAAATACATAGGAACAATGTTTTGCAAAGTAATGTGCCAGAGCATTTCAAAGGAAAAAAACCCCACCCGCTACCCTTTCAAAGCTGGGAGTACGGCAAAAACTAAATAAAATTATTTTATTGAGCAATGTCCAAGTTGAAATGAAGACTCGATCATTTGTTTCTCTCTTTGTTTAATGTAGTACTAGGTACCTATTTCTGAAGCGTAGATAGGAGGATATCTATCCATCTTGGTTTTGTTCAGTTTGTTGTATACTTATCTACCGATTGTTTCATCGTTCACCTCATAAACAACATAATAATACGTAATAACGTTATCCTCATTGTTCCCTTGTGTGCTGGTAAATGATTCTGTCTGCTCCTAATTATGTTATCACACATATACAGTGTGGTATACTACGATTTGAAAAGTCAAACTTTCAGTCAAGTCAAACAAAAGTCGAGTTTATTCATATTAGTGAAGCAACTATAAATTCAATGAATTTATTGGTGAGAGGCGCGGTTGCAATGCTTTGCTCCGTCTCCGTAGCCCCCAAGTGGTGGGGGATCGCATCGGCCCGCTGGACCGTTTTCGATACTCCGTAGCGCACTATCCAGTGTGTATACATATCGATGGTGCTAACTAATGAATTTTTAAGGAACGCCAAATTCAATTTTAATATTTTAGAAATAATTAATCGGACTTTTTCAAGCAAGACTATATTTAGAACTGAAAACAATAACAATTGCAGTCACCATAAACTGTTGTAATGACTCCAATACTTTCCCTCATCAGCAGATTTCAAGGGTTTATGGATCTTGAACGTCAAGCCCTATTCTTCCACAAAGCATCTTGAGCCTCGGTTTGTGCAGTGGCTTCGTCATCATATCTGCTACTTGAAATTCCGTGGCTACTTTTTCAATATCTACTTCACCGTCATAAATTTGTTCCCTCACAAAGAAGTGCCTCGTTTGGATGTGTTTTGTTCTTCGATGTAGCTCAGGATTCACTTGTTTTGTAGTTGGTTTAATATTTCGTACTGCTAATCTAAAGAGACCTCCGTTCCTTCCTCTATGCCCAATTAATTTCATTTGCCCAGGTACTTCAAATACGCACCTTTCTGTTGTTGAGACAAATGAACTGTCAGTTCTTTTATCATGAGCAGAAAGTACTGAAAATATGTTCTTCTTGATTTGAGGGACGTACCATGCATCTGTAAGCGTTGATCTTGTCCATTTTCCATAAACTTCTACTTCAAGATCGATTTCCAAGAGCTTTAACCAAACAATCAGAAGAAAATGGTGTGAATGACCTCAACAAATCTCTTCTATGTGTGATATGATTTGTGGCACCATTATCCACGTACCACGTATCAGCATCAGAGTGTACTTCAGAGTTCATCATTGTCATGAGTGTAAAATGGGCACTTGACTTTTCCTCTTTAAGTTGGGTTGACGTAGGCTTTGATGGTCTACCATCAGCCTTCCACTTCGTACATTGGCGTACTCTATGACCACGATTCCTACAGTACTTGCAGAAAGGTTCGTACTTTTTCCCTTGACTAGGATTGCGACCTACTGTCAGTGCTTTTTGGTTCGTTTCAACGCCGTCTTTTTGAGCCAATGCGCGTTCATAGGCACACAGTTGAGTTGTGTGACTTCCAACCATTCGATATTTTCGAGCCATCAACATCCAGCTACTCTTAAATGAGAAGTAGTTTTCAGGAAGTGTACTCAAAATTTTACAGATAAGGAAAAGGTCTGGCATTTCGCATTTTCCTTGTTCATCTTTAGCTATTTCGAGTTTGAGTGCTGTCCACATATTTTTCAATTTTGTAATATGTCCAACAACGTCATCAGAAGGACATCTTTGATAATTGAAAAACTGTAAGCAAAGGTCTTTAGCTTTGTCTTCTGAGACACCTTCGTATAACCTATGAAGCTCAAGCCAAACTTCGTGTGCAGTTGTAAACCTCATGACTTTTTAAAGAGTTTCCTCGTCATGTTGGTGGTTAGCGCCATCAACACTTCACTTTCGACTTTTGTGTACTTTTCCAGGTCAGCATTGTATCTCGTAGTTTGTTCAGCATCACTAGCACCTGAAAGCACAGGCGCTTCCAGTTTGCCTTCGACTAAGTCCAATCCATTGGCGATCCCACTTAGTACAGCACAGGCTTTATATTTCCAGGTAGACCAGTTAGATTTCCCTTCAAGGAGTCCAAATCGAAATCGATAAGTATCCATTTGTAGTTTGTCAGAAATCTTGTTATCACTGTCTTCTACACTGAAATTTAGCTGTTCATCGCACCTGGTAGCGTACTGAGACCATAACCTAATGCATTTTTAAGGAACGCCAAATTCAATTTTAATATTTTGGAATGCCATGAATCTTTGTTGCTGAAGTGGACAGGAATGTGATGATCTAAAGCCGAACTGCTGGTTAGGAATATATTTTTCGGTGTACCTTAGAAAATAAGGTAAAACGAGCCGTTAAAACACCTTAGACAAAATCGACAAGAGACTAATAGGTCTGTAGGAAGTGGCAATATGTTCAGGTTTCCCCGGCTTTGGGATCATACACACAGTGTCTCCACTTCTTGGGAAAATAACCGAGCTGTGCCGGAGCCGTGTAAATTCTTGCTAGGCATCCAAAGAGTTTACGTGCCCCCCCCCCCCCACCCCGTAATAACAGAGGTTGCACAATTAGATCGAGGCCTGGAGCTTTCCTTGTTGGTGATTGTTTGATAATCCTCTTCACATCATTGGGAGAGAAGTAGATCTTCTACCCCTTCTCTTCTACAATCTATTTATACCACCGTCCATTGTGCCGTATTCCTCGCCAAGTAAACCTCCTCTCCGCGTCTCCCCCTCATATTGACATTCTTTCCTCGCCCCTCTCTTCTTATTCAAAATATCTGTTCTCAGTGCCTTGGGGATGAACAGTCGTCGGCCTCTCATTATGATTCCATTTTCCACAGCTAGTTCGTCCTTATGCTTTTTAAATAAGGACATTTGCTCCCATTTACCATCTAAAATACATTTTCTCAACGTCTGGCATTCTAAGTCCAACTCTTGAGCCCTTCGGATTTCCTTTAGTCGCAAATCCGAGCATGGGAGAGCTTGAATCAAGCTACCCATAAACAAATTGTCCTCTTCGATGTCATAGTCTTGTAGTGAAGGCTCAGCATGTTCATGTGGGTTTCTCGAGAGAATATCGGCTACAACGTTCTCCTTTCCTGGCAAGTAAACAACTTCAAAATCGAATGTCTGTAACCGCAAACGGATGCGCTGTAAGCGAGCTGACAGATCATCCAGTGGTTTCTCACCAAAAATCTTTACTAACGGTTTATGATCAGTATAAATCAAGAAATGGTTACCCATCAAAAACTGCTTGAAACGTTCGCAAATCCACGTCAACGCTAATGCTTCTTTCTCAATCATGGCATATCTAGCTTCTGTAGGAGAAAAACCCTTTGATGAGTAGAGAACTGGCCGCCATAGACCATCTTGTAACTGTTCTAACAGACCACCCAGACCAAAACTACAATCATCGGCAGTTACTCTTGTTTGCGCTCCTCTTTTAAACATAGCTAGAGCAGGTGCTTTTGAAATAGCTTGTTTTATAGCTTCAAAAGCTTTTGCTTGTCGTTCCTCCCAAACCCAAGGGCTCCCTTTCTTTTGTAGCTGCCTCAAAGGATTAGCGAGTTGCTCTATGTGAGGAACAAATTTAATTTGATAATTAACCATTCCCAAAAACGATCGAAGGTCGGACACATTTCTTGGCTCTTTAATGTTAACTATTGCCCTGATTTGATCAGGATCTGGACTGATTCCAGCTTCACTTATCACGTATCCCAAAAATTTCACAGTTTTGATTCCAAACTCGCATTTGTTCTTATTCAAAGTCACTCCTTGCTGTTTCAACCGTTCTAAAGTAATCTTCACGTTGTTGTCGTGTTCTTCAACTGTCTTCCCTACAATCAATATATCATCAGCTAAATTTATTATCCCTGGTAGTCCATCTAAAATCTGAGACACTCTTTTCTGAAACACCTCAGGTCCTGAGCTAATCCCAAATGGTAGTCTCATAAATTGAAACCTACCGAACGGGCTGATGAACTTCGTGAATTTCTGGGAGTCGTCAGTCAACGGAACCTGCCAAAACCCATTGGCAGCATCTAGTTTGGTGAAAATCTTGGCTCCATCCAACCTGGCTAAACATTCCTCAACAGTCGGCAATTGTAGCTCAGTTTACATCTAGCGAGTTTAAGCAGTTTGCACAACAATTTGGATTTACAGTAGCTGTTAGTAGCCCATATTTTGCTCAGTCTAATGGGGGAGCCGAGAGGGCGGTACAAACAGCGAAGAGAATTTTGTCGATGAATAAAGATACAAACCTTGGACTCCTTGCCTACCCGTTGGAGTCAGAACTGTCACCCGCAGAGCTTTTGTATGGGAGGAAAATTCGCTCAACATTGCCATCAGCTCAAGATTTCAAAAACACCATATCTGAGAAGAGAATAAGGTTTGCTCAGAAAGACGCTCAAATAAAATTCAGGAACAAGAGGAATTTTGAGGGCAGAAGAGGAGTTCGAGAACTTACACCACTAAGGAGAGGAGACATTGTGTGGATATCGGATCTCAAACAAAAGGGAACTATTACATCCAAACTTAAGGAGTTTCCAAGATCCTACACGGTCCAACTGGAAAATGAAGGAGAGGTGAGAAGAAATAGGAAGTTCTTGGTGGAGTTACCTCGGGAAAATTGAACTTTGTTCATTATTCGAAAAAAGAAAGATGTAGTGTGACTACATAATTTATTTTATTGATTTTGATCATTGATTTTATGTTCCAATCATATTTACCGAGCTCCATGGCAAACTTGGAAATAAATTCATTCTTTGCTTGTACTTGGAAGAGTATTGTACTACTAATTTATTAGCTACTTTTAAGTAACAAGTATTACTGATTACTCGTATAAGTATTACTGGTGGTCACGAGTAATTAGTGGTGGTACACCTATAATGAAGTAATGCTTCAATTCAGGCTTGTTCATCTGGCAAAAAGCTCCCGCCAACAACATTGAAAGAAGCGTGAAGCTCCCTGCTGGTGTAACAGAGGAAACATATTAGGTGAAACCGAGGGGGACTAAGGGTGAGAGGGGGTTGTGGAAAGGAGACAGGAACAGGAAAACATTGACGGTGGAGGTTAGGGGTAGGACGATCAGGCTTTTTTTATGCACACTCAACAGCGAGGTGCGAAGCACCGAGCATCCTATATACGTGGCTGGCGGGCAAAATGGACATCATTCCTTTTTGCGGCTGAGGTTTTTTGGCGGGCCAGTTTTTACAACGGAGTTGTTTTGAGGGGGGGGGGGGGGATATGTTTTAACAACTTCAATAGGATTACCATTTAGCTTCCAATTTTCTTTTCTAGATACTTTTCCCCCTTTTCTAAATACCATTATTTTAGTCTTGGTTAAATTCACCGTTGAATGCCAACGTTCCATAATATGGAACGCAGTCATATTCATGGAGTCGGTTTATCATAACCTGTAGAACCCTTGGTTCATCCGCCATCAGCACAAGATCATCAGCGAAATGAAGTACATTGATTCGAGTATTATTAATTATTATTCCTCCTCTGATTTCATCTGAAAGCTCATTCAAAAATATGATAAAGAGGTACAGAGATAATTTATCACCCTGTCGCACCCCTCTGAACGTACGATAAGCCACATTTGCTGAAACTTTAGCTGTAGTATTCGTGTACAAACTTTCCACTGCTCTAACAAACCTTCCAGATACTCCCATTAAATAGAATTCGAAATACAATTCAGATCTAACCAAAACATCAAAAGCAGATTTAAGATCAATGAAACAACCATATAAGTAATTTTCTTTTTTTTTTTTTTTTTTTTTTTTTTCGTATAGCTTCCTTCCAACACTTAACAATATTCCAAAGAAAGAAAATATTTTCAATGGTCGATCTTCCTTTTCCCCAGCCTGTCCTTCAACATCAATTCTTTTCCTTCAACCCAATTCGTAAGTTTGTCCTTCAACATACCAGTGTATATTTCAACTCCAGCGTCCATGAAAGGCAAACCTCGATAGCTAGAAGGCAAAGTAGGATCTCCTTTCTTAAAAGAGGGTAGATGATAGATTCCCAGAAATCCAGGGGCACTCTTCCGGTCTCATAATATCAATTGAAAAGCTTCAGGATAACAGACAACAAGTAATCAGAACCATGTTGATAAAATTCGCATGGGATCTTGTCCGGACCGGTGATTTCCCTTCTTTCAATGTCCCCAACACTCGTTTTAAATCGGCCATCTCAAATGATCTATCCATCTCATTTTCGACTCCTGAACCTACGATGATTAATTGAATTTAATGTATGCGACAAGTATGATAAATTGATAATGATAATTTTTCACTTTGCAGTTTGCTAATGAAGTGACGTCCGTCAAACACAAGGCTCGAAAATTCGCCTCTCTGAAGGTAAGATAAAAACTTCAATATTTTCATTGAATGATATGTATAACAACAAAATTAACAATAAACCCCGTGAATGTATGAAGAATCGATAAATGTTTGAAAAATTCACTTCACTTGGTGGGGGGGAGGAGGAAACTATGTTTTCAGAAAGAAACTACCGTTTTCGATGGCTGACATCCTACTGAAGCAGAAACTCACGTTAAGGGCGATCCAAGACCCCACTTACCTTCCCTAGTAGGGAATCCCTACCCCTCCATAAACGAACCCTTCTTGAGCAGACCCCATGTAGTTCTGGAACTGCGCCAGTAGGACTCAAAAATCGGCTCTGTAGTTCTGGAACTACACCAGCAACGAGAGTGATGATTAATTGCATTTAACGTATGCGACAAGTATGATAAACTGCTTTTTCACGTTGCAGTTCGCTATCTTGACGCTGGCCCCTGCAAGGAATTTATGCAAAGACAATGAAGTGACGTCCGTCAAACACAAGGCTCAAAAATCCGCCTCTCTGAAGGTAAGATAAAAACTTCAATATTTCCGTAGAATGACTTGAACAACAACAAAATTAACAATAAACCACGTGATGTATGAAGAAAAAATAAATGCTTCAAAAATTCACTTACTGAGCATTCATGAAAAAGTCAAAGGCTGTGAATGGGATTTGAAAATACTCCCCACAATGACATGAGTGTCAGGTAAAGAAGATGAAAGGAAAGAGCTTTTCTTAAAAACTTGCTTTCACTAATTGTTCCAGTTCCTTGAAGTCACAAAACGTACTCTTTAGAGCTATGAAGTACTTGCAATTTCCAAGAAGGTACAACCATCGAGAGTCTCCGAATGAAGATGTATAGATGAGGAAGACTCAACTGAATGGACAGGTAATCACTATATTTGGCTCAATAACATTTTGAAGTCCGACAGTGTTAGCCAGAATAGTAATTTATTACTATTAAATTGGAAACGTTGTGCATTCCAGGTTATCTTATGCCTTACGCCAGGCCCAATCGAAGCATCTTCAAACTTCTTGAAGAACATTTTCGAGGCTGCAAGCTTTCAACAGCAGGCGGTGTCCAGGTCTGTCAGGTTCTGTCCATGTTATGTCTGCCCCGATGTGCACCATGTTCCAATGTAGGGTTGTTACAGTATTTTTATCCCAAGATTCCTTCCTGATAATTATCAATATTCTTGTCTCTATATCGTCAATATCAAGGAGTATTGTGGTGTAGCACTTCTCCTAGCGGTTTTTCTGAGAAAATGGAATGAAAGTTGGAAAGTATAATATCAAATATTTGAGGCTTTAATTAAGGCTTTCAAGTATACATTTTGATCAGTGTGAGACACAAGATCGGAGACAGAGTTGGAATTAAAAAAAAAACACGGATGTTGACGGACGTGATGTATCAGCAAGACTGACTAGAGAAAAACAAAGTTGATGATGTGAGACATTTACAGGCAATCCAGATTCAATATAAACATCAATTCAACTCAATTGAAAGTAAAATTTATTTATCATTCGCTGATATAAAAGTTGAGTTGAGTTGGGTTTGTCGCCTTCAAAAGTATAATACATTAATTCAGTAAGTGATAATCAGAATATGAGAATAAAATTAATAAAACCTTGTTCTAGTAAAGTAAAAAGAGTCATCATATTGCAATCTTTATTAATAATATTCTGAGTATAACTTTCAAGTGACAGTCAAACAAGCAAAGCTTGCATATTTTGAATATTGATTAAATAAATCTTGGAAGTCGGATGGTGGGGATGGCGTTTTCAGGGCGAAGAAGATAAGGACAATGGTCCATCTTGAGTATTCATATAATGGGCACTCAAAGAAGATGTGATAAAGCGTTTGATTCGCCCCAAGTCTGCAGTCCTCGTACGTTTCTCATGGGTTGAAGATTAATATTTGACGCTTTTGTGAGTCGAGTCCATCGACGTTCTAGAAGAGCACTGAGACAGTTGTACCGGGGGAAGCTATGTTCAGGAGTTGCGGGTGACGTGTAAACGCAGAAGAGTTTGATTGAGTGCAAGCTGGAGTTTTTTGGTGCCGTGCACGTTCCCTGTCATTAATTGTGTCAGGGCAGTGCAGATAGGAAATTAATTGCTATTATCTCGCTGCTATTATCTTTCTTCTCCGTTGATTCGTTGACTCCCTTGTTAGCATTGGGACTGTAGGGATCACGTTTCCTTTTCTTCGTGGTACCATATTTTGACTCCAGTTGGGTTGAGGCATACTCCGTCGGCCTCTAAGGGAAGACCCTTAATTTTAGCCTCCACTCCTTCGTTATTCATTATATACTTGTAGTGACGAAGCTTCTACTGTTGGTGGTAGCTAGCAGGAGTGTAATCCTGGGAGAGACTCATGGCAGTCCCTTTATAAGTTCTTGGCCTTTGATGGAATTTCCCATTTTGACTTCACATCAGCAAAAATTACCCGTATTGTTTGGCTTCTACCCTCTTTTAACATACGAATACTGCTCCATTTAGCTTGGGACACAGTTCTTCCTTACAAATAACTTCATACCCACTTTAACCTTCCGTCGGGCGCGCCTTGGCCAATCACACCACCGGGCGCGTGCCTCACTGTGTGAGGCAATCTATATTTGCTCTTTTTTAATATTAAATCTTCTTTTTAAATCTTCTTTCTAACTTTGAATCCCCAATTTGCATTCTGCAGAGTAATGCGGACTTAACGTTTTTAACGATTTTCCTTCATATTTTTTTTATTCTCAAAAAGTGTCCCGATTGAGGTACATAGGTTCCGGAATAGGGACACACCTTGTTTTTCTTCAAAAACCCATTTATATCACCTATGTTATCAATAGGGACAAGGTTTTTCTTTTTAAAAAAACAATGAAGTGAAACATAATATATATTTATAATTTCAACTAGAATAAAATAATATTATACATTATATTATAATGTAGGGTAGAAGTTGACGACAAAAAAAAACTTTAGGAACTTCGATCAAAATTGAGACCATGTGGTAAAAAAATGACTAGGTACATAATAAACTCAGTAAACACCACCATAGCCAAAATTTTTTACAATCACTAAAACTATCAGTTCTCTTAGTTAAAAAAAAGAATATACAATATAATATATTATGATGATTTGCTCCAATCCGCCCAGGTTTGGTTGTCCCCGTTAAAAATCTTCCGGGTTGCTGAATACCAATCCATTGGGGAACCTTCCAAGAATAGGCGTAGAATTTCAGGACGCTGATTGTCGCATATCTCCATTCTTTGACATTGTATAGCTGTTTTACAATTAACAGCCAGTGGACTGTATTTCGTATGTGTGTATAAAAAAGGAAAAGGTATGATCTATTCAAATTTCTAATAGCAAACAGTTTTCAAATTATAGTTCACAATTAATCGGACGAAACAATATAGATTGGAGATGGAAACGAAACGGCAGCTCACCTGATCTCTCGAAGGGGTTCGATGAGGATGCGCATCCCAAATCCTTCCAGAATTCCGATTAAGGGGCAGGTTGACCGCGGGGGTGGTAAACTCGCGCCCGAACTCTCGACGAAAGAAAAACTGCTGCTATAATGATGAATTTGGGTTTTTAAGAAAAGGTTTAGCGATTCGTAGGGTTCCGCGAGGGATCTCGAGAGCAACTGTCTTGATCCTGCAGTCGCATGAAACAGGGCTGCCAAACGAAACGAAATATCCCATCTCCAATAAAATAATTGTGAACTTTTGTTATTTACGATTCAACATTCCGGCCGCCTTGAAACGACCTGGTTTCAAAAAATTAAACAAGAAAGAAAATAATTCTTATAGGTAGCGAGACTAAATTCTCTTATCTCTCTTATTACAACTAATAGGTTGAATTGGTTTTACAGTGTTCGATATACTAGTTTATATATGGTACTTGTGGTATAAGTAGAAAATAAATATTATTTGGGAAGGGGAAATCCTATCGCATGGGATTTGGAAAAGGAATAATTAATCTTCACTCCAAGGGGGCGATCATGGAGGCTCAAACAATGAAGGAAGCCCACGGAAAAGGACAACATTTAAACAAAAATATCTACTGTCGAACAAGACGAGGTACCACAAGCACGAATGACAAACATATGATTAGTTGAAGGGTAGTGGGCACAATTTCCGCACAGTTCGAGTGTACGTTCCATGTGCCGTCCTTACTTCGGCGATTCGCACAATGCCATCATTTCCTGGAAATATGTTCGATATTCGGGCCAACTTCCAGTTGCAGGGCGCTAAATTGGGATCCTTCAACAAGACAAGGTCTCCAATTTTCAAATTTTCACTTGTTTTCGTCCATTTGGCTCTGATTTGAAGGGTACCTAAGTATTCGCTTTGCCAGCGGTTCCAAAATGACGCTACAAATTGTTGGAGTAGTTTCCATCTACGGCTGAGGTCCATCGAGGCGTTGAGAGGTTCATCGAGAATGTATGCTGGCCGCTGCATCAAAAAATGCCCAGGAGTCAATGCTTGCATGTCATTGGGGTCGGTACTTACGGGGGTAATCGGTCTCGAGTTCACCACCGCTTCAATTTGCGTGAGGACGGTATAAAATTCTTCGTATGTAAGTTTTTGATCGCCCACAACTTTTGACAGGTGTTTTTTAACGCTTTTGATTCCGGCTTCAGCAAGTCCGTTCAAGTGAGGGCTCCCAGGAGCATTCAGCTTCCATGTAATTCCCTTGACAGTCAATTCCCTTTCAACACGATCATTGTGATGTTTTGAACGAACTACGTCAGCCCAACCTTCCAATTTGCGTCTTGCGCCGACAAAATTCGTACCACAATCGGAATGAATCTCTACTACGCTACCTCTACGTGCAATGAATCGCCTCAAGGCAGCAATAAAGGCATCAGAAGTCAGATCTGAGACTAATTCCAAATGAACGGCTTTGGTACTGAAGCAGACAAACAGGGAAATATAAGCTTTATGCACTTTGGCTTTACGAAGATTTGCCATAGTTAACAGGAAAGGACCACCGTAGTCAACAGCGCACCGATGAAATGGACTTATAGCTTCCAATCTTGATGATGGAAGTTCACCCATCAAGTGATCCGACTCCTTTGGTTTAGCCCGAAAACAAGTCAAACAACGAGATAAACGATGACGAATAATTTCCCTTGAATTTAAAATCCAAAATTCAGCTTGAATTACGCAATGCAGTTGCAAAGGCCCAGCGTGGAGGTACATTAGATGAAAATGGTCAATAACTAGAGCTGTAAAATGATGACCTTTGGGCAAAAGCATAGGGTGCTTCCGTCCTTCAGAAATATTCGCATTATTCAATCGTCCACCGACTCTGATTATTGAATCCGAATCAAGATATGGATTTAATTTTCTCAATTTGGAAGGGATTAGTTTTTCACCTTCCAATAATTTTATTTCTTTATTAAAGGATTGTTTCTGCACGAGGTACACTAATCGAGTCGTTGCTATCCTCAATTCTTCGCTGGTTGGATTTCCTACCCAAAAGGGGTTAGTTTTTCGATTACGTAGGTGCCGGAAATAGCGTAACCAGTATGCTGTATGGCGCTTCAATTTAGCGAGTGACGAATACCTGGTGATCCAACTATAATCAGGCGATCTTGACAGACCAACGTGCAATGTTGTTATCTTCGATTCCTCCATTCCGACTTGATTGTTTATAATATCTGGACACTCAGGCCAATGATCCGGACTTTGACATAACCACTCCGGACCTGTCACCCACGATTTTTCGACAAGGAACTGTTTTGGTAATGCACCTCTAGATCCCAAATCACTAGGATTTGAACTTGTAGGAACGTATCGAAAAATGTTGGGCGAGATTTTATCGTGAATTTGACTTACACGATTCGCAATGAACGTTTTCCATCGGTGTGGGGACGATTTAATCCACTGGAGAGCGACCATGGAGTCACACCAAGCTGTTGTCGAATGAACGGTGCAATGGTGTTTCAATATTTCATTTGCGTAATACAATAAATCGGCCAACAATACAGCTCCACAGAGTTCTAATCTGGGCAATGTTACTCGTTTTAGGGGGGCTACTTTTGATTTTGCGATGAGTAGTGATGATGAAATTACACCACACTCATCAATAATACGTAAATATACTGTCCCAGCGTACCCCTTCTCCGAGCTGTCAGAAAATCCGTGAACTTGAACTTCCACGGCATGGTCTAAATTTATACATCTGGGTATTCGAAAATCCGACAATGATGGCAATTCATTTTGAAATTGAGTCCATTTCGAGATTACATCTTCTGGAGGTTTCTGATCCCATTCCAATCCGAGAGACCATAGATGTTGAATAATAAGCTTGCCATAAAAGATCACGGGGCTCATAAAACCCCATGGGTCATATAAACGAGCTATTTCGGATAGAATGGTCCTTTTCGTTATTTGAGCGCTCGAATTTACTTGAATTTTGAAATAAAATACGTCTGTCAACGGATTCCATGCCAAGCCTAATATAGCAGTACCTGGATCAATACTGTCTGGGTCATGAAACGAAAATATATCAGTTTTCATGGCACGATGGTTTTCAGGGACTTTTTCTAATGGCTCGGGACGATTACTCAACCATTTTCTCAGAGAAAATTTCCCTAAATTCAACAGAGATGTGAGTTCATCTTGTAGTTGGAGTGCCCTTTCTGTCGTCGGTACAGAAATACAGACATCATCAACAAAGGTATTTTCCAAAATAACCTTCGAGGCTTCGGGAAACTGAGAACCCTCGTCTTCTACTAACTGTTGAAGAGTACGTAATGCCAAAAATGGCGCTGCCGCATTACCGTACGTCACGGTTACCAGCTGATATTCCACAAGTGGATCAGAGGGGGAAAATCTCCAAAATATTCTTTGGTAATCGTGGTCAAGTTCATCAACGTATATGTTTCGGTACATCTGTTTTATATCTGCAACCATGCACACATCATGAAATCGAAATCGAAAAACTCTGCAAATTCTTGACACAACGGTTCATTATCTTCTTTGTACAGATCACCCTTCTGTCTAGATCACTAGGTCTAAATGTCTAGATCCTAAATGTCAGATTAATTATTATTGTCAATTATCACTAATTATTAACAATTTTATCAAGTACCTACCTACTGAAAATTATTATAATTTATTGTTAGGTATTGATAATTCGTATTTATAATTACTAATTATTATTATTAATTATGATTAATTAATACGATATAATTCTGGGGTTTTTAATACTACGTCGGTAATAATTTTTCTATAAAAGAAGTACCTACCAACAAACATTCGAAATTACCTTCATTTCCGTAGCACGAAACGCACCTCAGAACAACAAACTCGACATCACTTAAGCCATATGATGTTCCAAAGAGCTTCTTAGTATGAAAATGGACTTGTATTTCAACAGTTTGATTCACGATCGTGTTGTGAGGCACAATCTTTGGGCCGTCATTGTGAACGAACGGCTGGTCGTACAAAGCTGCGGATGGTCTTAAAAAATTCTACGGAACAAACTCTATCTAAATATGAAATAAAAAACATACCGTTCTATATGAATTTTTCGAGATATGAAATTTTCAAAATTTCAAAATTCGTTTTGAACCCCTTCCCCTTGACCTAGGGTTATGAAAAGTTTCGTGGATCATTGTGGGGCTGGTCCAAACCCAGAAACCAAATTTCGTAATTTTAACTCAACGCTAACTGGGCAAAGTGCCTCGGACGGCGGACGGCGGACGGCGTACGGCGTACGGCGGACGGACGGATTTTTTTTTATTCGATTTTCTGAATCTACGTATCTTGAAACGTAAACCAACAAATTTTGAGGGGGGGTTAAAATTTTTTTTTCTTTGGGCGATTCCAATGGTTCATTATCGAAGATAATAAACCAAAAGCACATCCGTTATGTTGCGTTGTAACTTGGGTCCAACATTCATGATATTGTTCAAAGAGGAGCCATTCGTAGTTTTCATCGAACAATCGAAAACTACGCGAAACCGAGTAAATGATTCATCATTACGATAAATACAATGATGAGGCACATAATACTTTTCACCGCGAGGTGGGGAAGGCGCTACGATCATATGCCCTTGAGAAATATAATCGGCCATAAATTCATTATAGCGTTGCCTCAATATTCTGCTTTTACCAAGGCGGTTTTCCAATGAGTGAAAACGTCTCAACGCCAAGGCATAGCTTTCTCCCAGTACAGGATTTTGCAAACTAAATGGAAGTCTCACGATGTATCTACCATCACGTCTGGAAACTGTCTTTCTATAATACAATTCACACTCCAATTCCTCCTTACTGAAAATTTTACGATTGGGAGTGTCCTCAATTTCCCAAAATTTACGAATGGTAGCGTCGATGTTTGAGTCAAACGATGTACACATGACGTTTATTGATCGATCTTCCAAATGATCAATTCTACCCACCAAGCAATAACCAAATATTGTGTTGAATACGTCTGGGGCTCCAGATGGCCCAGGTATTGGAGCGCTAGTCACGATTTGGGCATACCATTCGGCACCTAAAAGCACATCTACCTTCTGATCGGAGTAAAACAATGGGTCGGCAAGCATCAATCCGCTAACGTGAGGCCAGTTTATAGTTTTCGTCGACAACTTTGGGCACTGTGTTATATTTTCCACGACAAGGGCTCGAACAACAATTTTGTGAGGTGGAACTCTCGACTTGACTTCGAAACTCACAATACCATTCGATACGCCTGCCTTAGTTTGACCAAACCCAAAAATTGGTGTACGATGGCTATCGTGATTAAGACCCAATCGGTCGACACAAGCTTGTGTTATAAAAGTGCCCTGGCTTGCAGAATCAATCAAAATTTTTACCATTTGATCAATCCCTGTCTTATCGGCCACTAAAGCGCTCGCGGTAGCTAACATAACTACGCTATAACTTGACTTATAATTTGTCTGTAACGCCTGTAGGTTGTGGGTTGTGGCGACAATTGATTGGTTCAATGAAGTACTCGCACAATGATCTGTACTATTTGCTGATGGACTTTTGACTGGAAGTTGATGCCCTTTAGTGTCATTGTACTTCTTAAAACACAATAATTTATTATGAGGCAAATGACAAAAACTACATGTTGATTCGGGACAGTCTTTCAACAAATGTTTGGAAAAACAAATCAGGCACAAATGTTTGTACTTCACAAATTTCAAACGAGCATTGACAGGCAATTTACTGAATTTGGGACACATTTCTAATTTATGATTTTTCTTACAAGGACAAGATAAAGTATCATTATCTGTACTAGTGACCAAAGCAGTAGTTCCTGAGCTCGAGGAGGATTTAAATTTGCTCGATTTTTGTTGAAACTTATTTGATTTCGAAGTCGAATTCGGACTCGAAGCCTCCAAGATGCGAATTTCATTTGCTATGAATTTTTCAAAATCCTTCAATTCAGGTAATACAAGTTGTAATGCATGAATTTCCCAGCGTTCCCGAAGTGGGGGTGTCAATTTGCGTCTCAATACAAATAATAACGGTACACACCATTCGTTGGTAGGGTGTCCTAACGCTTTCAGAGCACCTAAATGTTGTTCGAGTGTAGCACTGAATTTTCGAAGATGTGCCAACGACCGTGAAACAATAGGCATATCGAAGAGAGACTCGAGATATGCGTTAGTCAATCTATTTGTATCGTGGTATCTAGCAACAAGGCTTTCCCAGGCAACTGCGTAATTTGATGACGTGATTTGGAGTGAGGAGATGACCGCGAGCGGTTCACCGCGTAATGCCGATTTCAAATACATGAATTTTTGAATATCCGATATGTTCTTCTGGACATGAACAGTATTCAAAAAGAAATCATAAAACGGCTGCCATTCTAGAATATCCCCTCCAAATTCAATCAATTTCATTTTCGGAAGCGACACTGAAATCGATGGGTTTTCAGTCGTTGATAAGGATAGTCTGGGAATCTGGGCAGAACTAGCACCTTCACTTGCCTTTTCGGGAAAGCTGGTCATCAAAATTGCTTTAATGTTATAAAATTTTGATTCGTAATCATGAAATTCAGAAATCAAGTCCTCGGAAACCGGAGGAACCTGTTTAGCATTTAACGAAACTATTTTTGTTATTACCTGATCAAATTCAGAGAATAAATCATCAAGTTTTACAGTTGATGCTCTCAATAAATTGCGTTTTCTGTTGTCTTTCGGATTTTTCTCACAATCATCCGCTATCTTTTGGATCGTCTCCAATTTTTGAGCCAAAAGGTTCTTTCTAAAATTCATTTCATCTAGGAGAGGCATGATGAATTTAAATGAATGAAGAATTTGCCTTGCTCGAAAAAGTGCCTACTCACTCGCAAAAGAAGAAAGAGAAACTATTTTTTCCCTACAACTCAAGTTGGCAACAGTGAGGGCATCAACAACGGATAATGGAAAACAAGGAGAAGTTCACCTATAAAGTGGAATCTGCTATAAACATCCTATAACAATCAAAGATAAGGATGTTCGATGGCTCAACATTCACTTGAAACAAGATTGAACACGATTCCGATGATGTGGCTACTTTTAGCCCCGAAAAGCCGACAATCAATTCAACCTCTTCAATTATAATTCGACCTTTTCTTATAACCAATTCAACCTTTTATTTGTAATAATTAGCTCAAAATTACTAATCCGGCTCGACAAAGGCCAAAACTTGCAATGTATAGCTGTTTTACAATTAACAGCCAGTGGACTGTATTTGTATTTCGTATGTGTGTATAAAAAAGGAAAAGGTATGATCTATTCAAATTTCTAATAGCAAACAGTTTTCAAATTATAGTTCACAATTAATCGGACGAAACAATATAGATTGGAGATGGAAACGAAACGGCAGCTCACCTGATCTCTCGAAGGGGTTCGATGAGGATGCGCATCCCAAATCCTTCCAGAATTCCGATTAAGGGGCAGGTTGACCGCGGGGGTGGTAAACTCGCGCCCGAACTCTCGACGAAAGAAAAACTGCTGCTATAATGATGAATTTGGGTTTTTAAGAAAAGGTTTAGCGATTCGTAGGGTTCCGCGAGGGATCTCGAGAGCAACTGTCTTGATCCTGCAGTCGCATGAAACAGGGCTGCCAAACGAAACGAAATATCCCATCTCCAATAAAATAATTGTGAACTTTTGTTATTTACGATTCAACAGACATTCTGATACGAAGGTGTTTAGCCACGATTGCGCGTTTTGGTTTCTACCGGTGAACTTCTCCACTACCATGTCCTTTGTCAACGATGATAAACTCTTTGTTGCTGTTTGCGTAACAAGATGCTCCTTGAACGTTGAGGGGTTTCCCGGCTGGATTGATTCGTCCAAATAAACACCGTTGAAACAAACATTCCTTTCTGCATCGAGGTATATTTTCGTGAGGTCAGTGAGATAAGGAGATTACGGACTTGTCCACGTTTCTTTATCGACTTGAACCCACCTTGAATGATTGTGTTCTTCATTAAATCTGCGTGGCGCGACGTGGACCGAGCATCCAGTGGAAATAAATAAACTTCAGGTTGATTGCATAGTTGGATGGTTTTGATCAGATGAACAGTTGTTTTCGAATCTGTCGTCGACGCTTCTGCCGCCAGTTGAAATTTGGCACGGATTGACATCTTCGAAAGTAGAGACGTTTTAGATTTGTAAGATAGGTCTCTTCTTTTCCTCTACCTCAACAAATCTTTTTTTCGTAAGATGCAGTTTATTACTGAAATAATAAAATAACAGCCAAATTACAAAAAAACGAAAATAACAATTCTTCTTATATAAACGCACAAAGGATAACACACTTGTTGATAGAAAGTACATAGTTTTATATTGTCAACGTATACAATGGCTCACCTGAATCTAAAACGAAAGTCTCTTTCTCGAAGGCAATAAAAAAAGAAAAAAAAAAGAATAGAAATAGGTGGTACTTGATTACAACTTATAACAACGTTTGTGCTCTTCGGTGCACAGTCTTCAACTGACTGAATCCCATCAGTCTAACAATGTTTATAGTAGGTAGGTGAATTCTCTTATCTATCTCTAAGATGACGTTCCAAGTTCAACGAACTTACATCCCCCCCCCCCCTCCAAGACAAAATTGTACACTTTTTTTTTTCAAATTTCAACATTTTAATTTTTTTTCTATTAACCCCTAATAGCCCAGGATGGTGAATATTCAAAAAAATTTCGTTTTTTCTTTAATTTCTCGTTAAAAACTGGTCATACAACATGAACGTGACGAAAAAAATTTTTGTTTGCCCAAATTCCAGGTTTTAGAATTTTGTTGCTCCGGAGCAACATTGGGCGGCCGGGAGGCAACTCATGTTGCTCGGCAGCAACATTGGGCTGGGATGTGTGCGATACTCGGAATAGTGGGTCTACCGAGGTATTAGATCATTCAGTGAAATGATTCGATAAATCATAATTACCAGGCGTCTTCCCCAACCGTTGGTAACAAAAAAATATTATTTCAGTTTTTTCTCACTCATTCTCTTCTTTTGACAATGGAAACTCAAAAAAGTGAGACGGCTCAGTTAGACAAATACAAAGGTAGTTTATTATGGATAAGCGATAATTATGGATAATTCTTCGATGTACATGAACTTGTGGTTGCCTTTCCCCAGGGGCCCTACCCATCTTCAACTTGGCTAGTTGAGGTAAATTAGTAAATTTATATTGTGCTCCTATTCCCACAAAGGGGGGAGCTATAATATTGGCGCCCAACGCTCCTTGTGCCGCGGGATCAGACAGTCGTGAGACTATAACATTGTAGAACGGAGAAAATGGCCTCCGAATCTTCCTCTCCTGACGATGTTGTGGTCCTCATGTGAGCCGTTCTTCTTCTACTTTCCTGGTAACTTTTGATAATTGCATTCCCTGCAACCAGACAAACTTTTTGAAAATGTCCTTGTTTTTTACATGACTTACAAATAACCTGCCTTGCTCCACAGTCATTTACGTTCTTGTGTTGTTCCTTACCGCACTTGAAACAGTGATTCCCTCTCACTAGTACCATCTGGACATTACTTCCTTGAATTTTACAAGTGCGCGGCAAAGAAGACTCTACCGCCCTCTTCATAACTACTTGCTGTTGCCTAGAAAGCTCAAGTAATGTTGCAAACCGTTCAACTTCCTTGAAAGTGCAACTAACGGTTGGAAATTTGCGGACTATTTCTTGTTGCCACGTGTCGTCTGCAATCCCTAAAATTAACTGGTCCCGTAATCTTTCGTCCAGCGATTTTCCAAATTCACATCGTCCAGCTAAGCTTCGTAATTCATTTGTGAACTTAATTCATTTAATTTTGAAAAGAAAATTATGAAATTAAATTAAATCAACTGAAATAATCATTTACCCCAATTTAGATTGAGCTGACGCTCGAACTTGCCCCTAGTGAAAGCTTGATTCACATTAAGGCTTCCCACCTCGCAAATATACGACTTCTGGCAATCGGAAAAGTTTCCAACCTCTATTTCCTCCCCAGAACGCGTGGCAGACGCTTCGCCATTCGGCTTGTTCTTCTTGACGTCTTTGTCTCCTGTTTTGTGGCTGAGACAACCAACAATTCTAGAAATAGACTTGAACCACGGATTGCAGTCACTGAGCCACTTCCCTTCCGGAAATCTCTTTGTCTTATCGACAAGCCCCTCTCTCCCAGATTCTATAAAATCATTAATCTCCCGAATTGCCTCTTGCCTTTGGGCGACGACGCTGAAGTTAAGGCCTACTAAACGCCTAATCAACTTCATGAGGAGCGCTGGGCTGTACCACGCAGCGAATTCGTAGCGCATCATCGTATTATCGTCCCAATTGATGTAGTTTTCAGCCATTTCTTGTAATTCGGAATTAACCGGGCTGCTTGAAGGTGGCACGGGAGCGGATTCAAAGATTGGGAGAGAGAAGTTGTTTTCTTCACTTTCAACCAAAAGCTCAGGTTCAAAACTGCTGGTGGAAGGTAGAGGTTGCATGTTATCAATCTTTCTTTCTCTAACTTTTCCTCTTGTTCCAGTTGCCATGAAATTCACTTTTAATTCACTTTCTACTTTGTTCTCGATATTCTCCATCATGTCGCCCCCACTGTATAAAAGAAAATCATAAACCAGACCCGAAACGCCATTCCTAACAAAGGCTTTGAAGCCCCACTTGGTCGGTTTCTTCGCCATGTATTGTTTTAGCATGCCGGCTTTTTTACCTTTATACTTTGTCATCATTTCGTCTACACTCATTTTTTTCTCTTCGGACATTTGCAAAAATTGTTCACGTAAATACACAACAACAGGTCTTATTTTTTTTTAATCTATCTTGCTTGACGTTCTCTTCTGAATTATCAGAGAAATGGAGGAATTGCCTAATTTTTTGATATTTGTTCCTAATCATGACTGATGCTAGTGGCTCGTACCTGAATTCATTTCTCCAATAATCACGGAAACCTGGCATTCTAACAATACCCATAATCAATTCAAGTGCTAAGAAATCTTTTATGTCATCAACTGAAAGATTGACGCTCGTGCCTGTTTTTTGGGTGCTATACAAGTTGCTCTGTCCAACAATGAATTCAAGAAGATCATTTGTAAAGAAACGTTGAAAGTAGTCGACGGGATCTTTATCTTCCTGGAAAAATGGTTCGAATCGCGGGTTACCCTCAAGACTTCTCTCCAGGTCAACACCACGGGAAAATGCAACACGTTTCCATCTGCAAGACCACAAAATACAGGATTATCAACAACTGTCCTCATTCTGACGTGAGGGAAAACATTTTTTTTCTTCGTTTTTTTACATGGATAAATGTCTTTTACGAGAGGTATCTGAACAAATTTCAATCACGTGTTTGTCACTCATAATCAGGGTTGTCAACGTTACCATTTAAAAAGTAACGCGTTACCGTTACTCGTTCTTTGAGACCTCGGTAACGTACGACGTTACCGTTACTGACGTTACCTAAAATGTAACGCGTTACCGGTAACGCCGTTACCGTTACTTGAAATTTTAAAAGTGCGCGTTTTTTTTTTAAATGGAATGTGGTGAAGTGGTGTTTTTTCGAAGGGGTCATGCGCAGGTATTCGCAGGTATCAATTAATGAAAAAAAAAAACATAGTTAAATCTCTGATTACGTTTTATTGCAGCAGATCAGATAGGCCGCATAGTCGTGTAGGATAGAAGAAATGTGGAATAGTTAAAACAAAACTATTAAAAACAAAAACAAGCCTACTAATACATAGGTTATAGTATAAAAATACTTCAGATAAATTATGACAGCACAAAGAATTACTTATTCTGCCAAAACCGCTTATTTACCCTTAAAAGCAATTCTTTCTCCAAAGTCTCGTCCCCCAACTGGTTCCTGATTGAGCTAAAGCTTGTCAGACATTACTCGGAAGAAAACAAAACAAAAGAATTTCTAGGGTAACCATAGCAGGGTTATAAATATACAATAAGAACCTCAAAATTAAGAACAAGAACAAGAAACACATGAGTCTCTAAAGATATTGAAAACGAATGAAACCTAGGGATTACTAGACAAAGCACAATATTAAACTATATCTTAAATCACTACCACAGTGCACACATTTCAAACAGATTTCGTCAAAAAATCTATGTAATCAGATTTCAATCTTAGATAATCTGCAAGTTACAGGGGTTGGAGGGCTCTTCATGATGTATAGCAATTCGTCAGTTTTCAGGTCTTGTCGCTCTGGAGGGTTTGGCCACAAAAACAGCTTGTTGGGCCCAGATCTCTGTACTGCGCAGTGGGGCCATTGGAAATAAAGTTGACTGTGTTGACTGACGGATATTTGCAGAGAAGTGTCTTCAGAATGGGGTCCAGTTGGGCTGCAACTGCACGGGAATCACGTCTGAGATTATCTGAAACTGTACAAAAGCAAAACTGTTTCCCACTGAAATAAGCAACTACTGTATGGAGCGAGAGCTGCTGTCTTGAAGCGCCGAAATGAACTGATTGCGGCTCTGTGGCATACTTGCAGCAGTAGTTTTCGGCAAAGTCTATGTGTATAGTCAGACAGTTTCCATTCTCCCTCTTTTTCATTTGAGTTGGTTCATGAGTTGGTGTCTCATACGATAAACATGTTGCTAAAAGTCAGCAGTGTCATTCAGCAACTTCAAGACTGCTTCTTTGGCTGATGTCACGACCCTATCCTTGACAATGCGTTTGATAGTTTTTTCTTTTCCCTGTATGATCCTTTTTTCTTTGACATCTCCGTCAAATGGATTTATTTTGAACACTAGGTTTTTACACTTCCTACAAGTTCTCTTCAGGCATTTTTCGTTGGGCTGTTCACTGCACATGCTGTTTATGAACAGAGAGAGGTTCGGATATTTGACGATGTTATGAACAGACAAACTCGCGAGGAGAAGCCTGAAATTTTCATGCTTGACACACAGGCAGGTGTCCCGTGCTGAGTGTGAGGGCTGAATGAGTAAGGCTGGTAAGGTGGGGTAAGTGCGGCATAGCGTTTGCAAAGTTCAACTTTGAACATGTGCCAAAAATCGGCTATTGATGCTATTATGTTTTCTCTGAATTCTTCAGAATCAATTGTATCTAATGGTTTACCCGTGGTTTCCATAACCCGACAAACTAATGTGATAAAAAACTGATAACCAAAAAAAGTCCGGTAAGTGCAAAACCCACCTCTAAAGGCCATAGATTTGACGCTACGATGTTGACTGGGCAAGTGCCAAATAGTGCGGATTTTCAGGATCATAATGCTTTTTGAAATTTTAAAATCGGACAAAAACTCTCGGAGCTATGAACTTTTTCAGCTCGATCATAAGCATCAGTAGAAAAAAAAGGTGAAGAAAAAAAAATTTTTTCCATGCGTTTATTCAGATAATATAACAATTAGTTACATTGATAAATCAGGTAACTATCTAGCTCTTTAGTTCACACATTTTTAACACTTTTTGCGGTGAGAGCTCATTAACTTCTACCGCACTTGAACTGCACGTCACTCATTGTCAGCACAGAAGGTCCAGGGGCTTGGTTCTCTTCAGGCGTCGAATTTGTTGTGAGTTGTCAAGTAGCTGGATAGCACCCGGATTTGGATGTTTAAGAAGCCTGCGCTCATATCCCATAGCTAGCTTCTTTATGACATCGGTGACTGTCTCCACTTGGAGGTCTTTGTGGAGGTCATCATTCCTTACATACCAAGGAGCGTTTACTATGCTCCTCAGAACCTTATTCTGAAATGCTTGTATGATTTTGATATTTGTCTTAGCTGTGCACCCCCACAGCTGGATGCCATAGGTCCAAATGGGCATTAGCAATGTCTTGTACAAGAGTACTTTATTGTGGATATTGAGTTGTGAACATCGTCCCATGAGCCAGTAAAGTTTCCTGAACTTGATGGATAGTTCTTCCTTTTTTTTCTTAACGTGTTCTTTCCATTTTAACTTGGCATCTAATGTCATGCCCAGGTATTTTGCTGAATTTGCATATGGTATGGTATTCCGATTTATTACCAGAGGGATTGGTGTTATCTTTTTATTCGTGAAGTTGACATGTGTTGATTTTGTTTCATTGAGTTTCATCCGCCACTTCTTCGTCCATTCATTTTCAGCAACGGTGGCTTCTTGGAGTTTTCCTGTCGATTCTTCTACTGAATCTGCAACAGCTAAAATTGCGAACGGGGCTACGGTTGTTTCTCCCGTTATTGGCACATCCTGCGTTAACAATAGATAAAGCAGGGGTCCTAAAATGCTTCCCTGAGGTACGCCTGCTGTGATTTTCTCGAGTTGTGAATATTCATCCTCTACTTTTATTCTGAAATACCTTCCAGAGAGGTAGGATTCGAGTATGTGGCAGTACTGCTGAGATAGCATGCCTTGTAGTTTGTGTACCAGCCCTTTATGCCAAACTTTATCAAAGGCCTGTGACACGTCGAAAAATACCGCGCTACAAACCTTTCTGTGCTCTAGGGCTTCTTCAATGACATCAGTTACTCTGTGGACTTGTTCTACGGTGGAGTGCTGGGCTCTGAATCCAAATTGATGTAGTGGTATCAGGTTTTTGTCTGCTATGATTTCATTTAGTCTTTTCTTGAGTAGTTTTTCAAATAGTTTTGAAATGACTGGGAGCAGTGAAATAGGTCTATACGACCTGACATCGGTTGGCTCTTTTCCCGGTTTTAAAGCTGAACACGGCTGAACAGTCTAGGGTACACTGGAAATCTGCTGCAGTTAAGGGTGAGTATGCTTTGCGCATCATATCCTGGTATGCAATCAAGACCATCACGACGTTGCTGGAAAAATCATGCGGTTGGTACGCAAAGCCATCAGCTGGTGTCATGTACTTGCGAATAACCATAGGTTTGTTCGCATCTGCAGTCTGATATACCGGGCACTGGCGAATCATGTCGAATGTAACGCCTGTTTTCTGAATGTCAGCGATCAAATCAGAGTACGACGTATCGGTTCAGTACGGATACAGTCCGTACGCCGTCCGCGGCACTTTGCCCAGTTAGCGTTGAGTTAAAATTACGAAATTTTTTTTTATGGGTTCCGACCAACCCCACAATGGTCCTCGAAACTTTTCATAACCCTAGGTCAAGGGGAAGGGGTTCAAAACGAATTTTGAAAGTTTTTCCAATGTGGTGTTTTTGCCACCAAACCAGTTCTTTGTCCCATGCAGTTTTCAAGGGTTTCATCGCACTGAGATCCAACGGTTGCAAGATGTGATGAGTGTGGCGGGAGTATCAGGATGGTTATGCCTTCTTTTTTGGCCATTTCGATCAACTTCAAGGAAACGTGGGTTTTGTGTCCATCACACACGATCAGGGCCTTTTAAAAATGGAACGAATGTCTTCAGTTTCCATCCACCCATTTTTCGTTGCATAAGTCAGCCCTTCATAGACCTCCTCTGGATTTGGTTGCCAGTTATCCCAGATAGACACCCCCTTGAAAATTACCAATGGAGGGAGTTTCTCCCCTCAGGCAGAGACCATAAACAGCACCGAAATGTTCTCTCGTCCAGCTGAGCTAGTGGTTCTAGTGCATGGTAAGCCTTTCCCGCCAACAACCTTGGTTTTAGATGGATCATGGCAAAAGCTTGTCTCATCTAGGTTGAATATAAGATGCGGTTCATCACCGAGACCGAGGGTATCGATGGTTGAATCAAGTAAGTCATAATAACCGTAGATGATGAAAGGATCCTAGCAATTCCTCCTTGCAATCTCAACACTCTGAGGCTTCTTCAAGGAGAGACGATTTCTTGCCATGAAGCCCCGAAGCCAATCTGCATGGGGCCTATTATCCTTGAAAGGAGTTTTAATGCCATTGCTTTCGACATATTCTTTCATCAAATTCCGAATTTCCTCTCTTGACAATCCAAACCCATATTTCTCCATTTCTATAAGCCCGCCTGCCATGGCTCGTTCTTGATCTGCAGTAAATACAGTACTCCTTTCTTGACTAGATGATTTCTTCCCCCTCCGGCCTGATCGATGACTATAGATAGTTTGAAGAGGTATGTTGTACACCTTGTGTGATCGGTAGCCGATGAGGCTTCCCGCTCTAATCTCAGCCAAAGCTGTCAACAAATCTTCTTTGGAGTACTGCGTGCCTCTCTCACAAAATTATCACACATAAATAAGCGGGTCACAGTTAAATTAACAAGGGCTTCGAGATCAACTTCCACCGAATCCTCTTTTACTTTAAGAGATTCTGGGGGTGGATAACACTTCTCCTTGGATTCTTGAATTCGTTTATAAGAGGGATACATATTCGAAACTCTTTTCAAAGCTCCTTGGCGTAATTGCTGGTACTGAAACCTAGTAAGTTTTGCAAGAACCATAAGGCGTGGGGGATTCTGTTTAACGCAGTTTGGCCGCGACGTGGGCTGGGCGTGGGCTGGGTTCAATATGCGGTGGGTGTATGAAACGTTTGTTACGCTTGACGTCTTGAGCGTCTTTTAATTTTCGTGGCACGTTTTAGCGAGGTTAACAAGTTTCTTACTACGAAGGACGCATCTCTTTTCCCTGCTTTTCTTAGTTTATGCTCGGTAGCAAAACTGAGTTCGTCAAGAGGTGTCTCTGTCAACATAGAAGTAACTTTTCTGATTTTAGATCTCGTTGAACACTCATCAAAACTTTTCGATGGACGCCCCTTTGTAGAAGAAGGTGCGCTACTACTAGTGGGCATATCCATATAAGCGATTTCAACATTCCAGTTTAACCACCTTTCATATTCTTTATATAACCGCGTGGCTGTGCAGTTGCAGAGCTTCCAGTTTTTTACAATGGTCATCAAAAATGATGTAATCGAGCGACCAATTCTTTCCTCAAAGCAGTGAGAAATATTTTGAAGACTGAATTTTCTTTTTACAAACACAATCAAAAATGTTTTATTCTCTTGGGAATTCACAAAACGGTGGCCACTTAGTCTCAACGCATCAGCAAGTTCCAGATGTTTGTTTTCCCCCTTTAAAACATTCTTTATTACACCAAGTTTACAACTTATTAGCAATTTAGTTTTGATCTTATTTACTACGTGTAGCAATCCAAACAAGATACAGAACTTGTTAATTGTTGAGTCAGATAACTGTTGAACTGTTCATTACTTCACATTCACTGTGTTAGTTCTTGAGGCTTCCTTCTTTTCAATCTTCTCAATAGGTCACTTACATCCAGCAAATGGACAGCTTCGATGTTGACATGACCCCTTAGTCGCTCTTGGTGGGCGATGGCAATTATCTTAATAGTTTCATCGATAGATTCCACCTCTAGCCCTTTAGGGTATTTTGGCTACCTTGAGTAGCCACATGACATTCCTACCTTGTCTATGCGAAGGTATTGTGGCTACTAGTAGGATCCACTTACCAAGACCCTGTAGGATCACACTTATTTTTTGTTCGATTTTTCCAAGATTTTCAGATTCCCAAACAAGAGAGGCTATCACTAACATGAACTGCTAAAAATAAAAAACCCCAAGACTGTAGTTGTTGAGGAAATGAGAAAAATGAAGTGGCTACTCTACGAGGGGGGTTCCAAAAGTAAGCTCCGATATTTTTTAAAATCGGCGGGAAAGGTCGTAGGGGAAAAATTCCAACGGGGATATTTTGTGTTGAACCTCAGGACAACACTGAATTTTTTTTTTTTTTTTTTTTTTTGCGTTATCTGGTTGTTAGGCGCCGCAGTTGATAACAGAAGATGGAGCTCCCGTTGACTAACGTGCCCAAATGTTCAGTGCGATCCGTGATACAGTTTCTCGTTGCCGAAAATGTTTCTGTGCCGGAAATTCACCGTAGACTGGTCAATGTTTATGGTGAAGGGGTTATCAGTGACGGACAGGTTCGGAAATGGAAGAGAGAGTTTACTAAGGGTCGAACAAATGTTCACGATGAAGAGTTTTCACCTTCCCAGCAGAGTTTTCAACCTTGGCTTTTTTGGGGGCGCTTTGATCGACTGTCTTCCAAACCATGCTCTGTTTTTTTGATTCTGGGGTGTAATGGTGGATCCAGGTTTCATCCCCAGTGACAATACGATCGTAAAGAGACTCACCTTCATCCTCAAGCATTTCCAAAAAGCGATGAGCAGCCTCTGTTCTGTCCTGCTTGTGTTGGTCTGAAAAACGACAAAATGAGGTAAAAACATAACAAAAGAACAATAATCAGTTAATCAGGAGTTTACAACAATTGGGTACATTCATGAAAAACTTTATAACAAGTGTGCATGCAGAGGGCAACCTGACATGTACTACACTCTGTCGAACTCCTCACAACCTTTTTAGAGGAGCTGCAGTGAGCGCAACGTCTTGGTTTGCACTTCTGAGGTAAGTGCTCGATTTTTCTCAATTCCTTTGTGTGCTGAACACGACCTTCCTGCTTGTGTTTATTTTTGGTAATTTTGATTTTTTTCGGAGTGTATTTTCTCCCTTGAAAAGTTCCGATTAACTGATCTGCCAGAGTACATCTGAATTGGAGGTGTCACCGCTTTTTTTTACACATTTATTTTTCTTCTGTTTTTTACCAGAATCAATTTCCTCTCCCAAAGTTCCACCATCATCACTTGTCATTATATCACTTCCTTTCTGTGCTTCCCCTTTTCTTCCCCGGTTCAAAATCTTTATTTGCTCTTTATAGAGAATATAGCTGTTAACAACAGCTGCGACAATAAAATAATAAAGAGCCTTCATCCACCATTTGTGATAAGGTTATGTCGTTTACCTCCGTCTTGTAGGTCTTTTTGGAGGTTGAGAGCAGCTGCAATCGTCGGTTGGTTGGACATGACCACGTCGCTCGTATTCGTCACAGTTGCGGTGGTCGCAGTAGATGTTTGCGATGTCCCATCCCTAGTGTCACTTGTCAGACTTCGGTAATGCCGTAGGTTGGTGCCTAAATCATGACCTAGAAATGGTGAGACAATCATCAAGTGATTTTTTGGCAGGTTTAGGCTGCCCTAAACGATGTGGCAAAATGCTTTCTTAACTTTGTAGCTGTGAGCAGCTCAGGACGATTAGCTCTACAATTTATTGCTGCTTCTCTCAGACCAATTCGACAGTCAAAATGACTGTCTTCACCTTGACCAAAGAGGAATCTGTTGTTCTCACTTACACCACCTTCATTCCGATACTTGAGTATTAATTGCATTGCTGCTTCGTGGGATAAGCTCATGAGGACAGCCACGCCTCGGTTGCGTTTTCCCTTAGTGACAAAGAGACAGTATTGTTCTATCATCGTTTGATCACCAGCACTCAGAGATTGGTCATAATCCTCCTTCGCCAATCTGGTCCATTGCAAGAAATGTAGTGTTAGAGCACTCTGCACCCCTCCTGATCTCTTTCTGTTGTAGATTGTCAGGAAGACCAAGAGGAGTTTACACAGCTTTTTTCGAACCTTTCTACTGAGATAGGAAATTCTAGCTTGGCAGAAAAGACGCGCCACGTCGAGATCTACGCAGCCATGTGCCCAACACCAAAATGGTCGATAGGGGACTTCATCTTAGCACGGCAGTAACAATGTAACATCTTCATTTGTGGGAAGTATTTTTCTTTGGTTCCACTGGCGCTCATTCAAATTTGCTACAGCAGGTTTTTCTATTGTTTGATAAAAACATGAATCGTATTTCTCACACCACAACTGCAATTGAAGAGCTCGGCCGAATAAGGGTACATGTCGCTCAGCTGAGATTTTACAGGAAAGCCGAAAAACTGATATTGATCAAAATTTCTACTTCAAATGCGACATGTACCCTTGTTCCACAAAAAATATTTTTGGTAATACTTACTCTTTATTCCACTCAATATTCATACGTCTTTGATAATAAAAATATTAACAACAAATCATTGTGAATAAACCTGATTTAATTTCTTCGAAATATGTTCATGAAAGACTAAAAGTGGTGAGAAACTGAACGAAACAGTGTTTTTAAGCAGTCGATGAGGGAAGAATTTCATAAAAATTTCGATATTTTAGAGGCAAAAACGGGACCATCCGAAGAAGGTCGACTTTTTTGGCGTGCGATATGGGAATTAGCTCTGAACGGTTGGTCGAAAGCTCACTTGGAATTGGCAACGGTGCTGAGGGTGTCTTATATACGAGGTGTCTCTTCCAAGGCTGAATTGTGTTGTGGGAAGCACGAGCATATAAGTAGAACGGATCTTCAATCATATATTTCATCCAAAGATTTTTGGTGATTTTCATCTCCTTGTTCTTATTCCTAAGAAGATGTTGCTCAACAGGGTGGAAGGTTTTGAAATCATCTTGGCTCATTTCAACGACGACGAATGGCTCGTTCACCTTAGCTTCTCCTATCACGTACTTCCATTCGGAGGGAATGAAAACTTTGCTATTTTTCTTTCTTTTTTCGATGAGGGCGAAGTCCCGGTCACATGGGAGGAAGCTGTGGCCGGAAACTAAAAATTTCTGGTTCATTTCCGAAAAATACCTTGACTGGACGAGATAGCAGCAGGTATTTAGCAAAGTCCAGTTGTTGTTCTGGCCAACGCACCTGTCTGACCATACAACGAGTTTCCTCTCAGTCTCATCGCTTATTCTCGAAAAGTTTAAATCAATATACTTAGTGAGGCATGACGCAATCTCCAGAGCGCCGCGGCCTGCAACACACTCATACCACAGAAACATGGTTGCGACTCCTGTCCCCATGTTATGTATGCATAGATTATAAGTGCTCAGCTGCCTCTGGTAAAACATATCAGAATGATGCAGGGTCGGTGTGAACAACACTTACTGCAGATCTATGCACAGCACCACAAAATTTCGGTCGACTTTGGCCCTCTGTATGTCAAGTTTAAGGGCACTATAACTTACATCAGCCTTCATATGGTGCAGATCACTTTCTGTTTGTAAATCCTTTCTCTCTTTTTCCGAATTGGCAGCTTTCAATTTGATGAAAAGAGAGTCACAAACTTTACACGTGTCCGACCTAGGCTTGCCAAATCTGAGGTTGTAAGTTTTAAAAACTTTGTAATATACTGTTTTACTTATGTTGATATTTGGATGGTCACTTTTGAAGCTCCTGAACATTTTGGAGATGTTCAAATCTGGAGAAAGGCATTTTAGCTCTGTTTTATTGCGGCTGTAGTGGGACTGCTCCCGTGGAAACTTTTCAATGTGTTCTTTAATAAACTGCATGACATGATGAAGCTTCGCGTGCGGTCTGTTCTGATGCTTACCACGCTGATCCTTTGGGGCTAAGTCTCCGGATTCCAATTTGCTTTGGAGAATTTGGAGCCTTTTATTACTGATTTTAAATGTATCCAGACAGGTCTTCTTGCAAACGCGGACGTTTTTCAGACGGTATTCAAAAGTGCATTGTCTCATTGAATTTGCATCTGTTTTGTTGCTCCTCCTACGTACTGGCTCTCTCAGTGATATGAAACTGAGGAGAAGCAATGATTGCTCGTTCAAAGAAAGATCATTAACATAATACTGCTTGAAAAAATTCACTCTTTCTGTGATATTCAAGTCGCCGCATGAAAAGGGACAACGTCCTTCTTCACAAACGCAAACATCAGGAGGGATCTTACCGGGAACTGGAAAATGATTTTTCCGCGTAACATAAGGTTGTCCGGAGTCGCGCGAAACCTTCCTACTTTTGTCTTTCCACAGGGAAAAATCTACCGTCCGTCCTTTTGATTTATTCAGTCTGTCCACGTCATTCACTGATAGTCGCACATCACTCATTATAAAAATTTTAAACTGAAAAATATTAAGTACCTAATAATGAGGAAAATAAAATTTATTTTCCTCATTATTATTTAATGAAAAATACACGAACGCGAGTGGAAAGAAAGAGATTATAATAGAATGATTATACACAAACGCGAGTTGAAAGGAAGAGATTATAATATAATGATTATACACAAACGCAAGTTAAAAGGAAGAGGTTATAATATAATGATTTTGCACGAACACGAGTTGAAAGGATGAGATTATAATGATGGATTGATGGTACGTAGCCTGGGCGGGGGCAGTGCGAGATAGCGTCAAGTCGCTAAGGAGACGGAATTTTTCGCACATGTACCCTTATTCGTCTAATGAAGAGGCCACGTGTTTGCACTTTGAAGGCGGTACTGCTAAGAATGTAGTTATTATTATCGAATAATACATAATTTTTACATAATAATAATACATAATACATAATAATTTGAAGCTTGAGGTCTCCTCTACTTGATTATATATTATATAATCAAGTAGAGGAGACCTCAAGCTTCAAATTGACGCAAAAAAATTAAAAAAATTAAAATTGTTACATGTACCCTTATTCGGCCGAGCTCTTCAATTCCTGTTTGTCTTCCAGATGTCTCCTGTCAATAAAGAACTCATTGAGAACTTTTGCGCATTTTTTCCAAGTTCGTCCATAGGCCGCTGCTAAGGATGGAGCATGATATGTTCCATCTTTAACCCCAATTAGGTGAAGAACAGCGTTTGTAAAAAGTTCAAACTTACTACTTTTGAACTTTTTACAAACGCTGTTCTTCACCTTCTTTGTGCTCAACATTGACAAGCTCAGGCATGTGGAGTAGCACCGTTCCCAGTTCCACGAGAGATCAGCGGATGGATGACTTCTGGGTGTGCAATGTGTATGAATACTTTTGGCACAGCCTGTTCCCATACAGTATGTAATATGAAAATTACCTGCACGTACTTTAGGTACTGGACGATGGGGTAGAAGTCATAGATTACGACGAAGTAAGGGGGAAACTGGGTTTATTCATACAATTTGAATACGTAGAATACTTCAAAATAGGGGGACGGGAGGGAACTTGTTCGATGCGTCAATTGTGACTAACTCATTGCTCTCTGCAGTCTCTCTGAAGGAGAGGGGCGCGGGAGGGTTGGTGAGGGGGGTAGTGGGCGCTGGGTCAGGCAGGTCCTTTGAGTGACATCCACGTCACACTCCCCCTCCGTTGAAAAAGGGCGGAAGGGTATTTAGGGCTGCAAGGTTGAAAATTTTTAAGTTTTGAGGGACATGCTTATCACTAGGGAAAAACCGTCCCTGCTCGTTCGAGGTCGCTAGAATGTCTTCAGCGTTGGAGGCGGGTGACGGGGTATAAAATAAATGTGTTGAAATTAAATAGAAAATAACTGTTGCTGAGGCAAGAGTTGCACTCTGTGGACAAAATCTTGCCTCCTTATATCTTTCTTAATCAAAACGCTTTTTGCCAATTTATGAAACAAGAATGGAGTTAAGTCATATATGGTATTTCCGAAATCCTTATGATCATTAAGTATGTGTTTCACAATAGAATAAGGGAGGAAATCTTGATCGATATGTCCTAGTGCGGCATTAATAAGATTATTGACTTTATCCCGTATCCTCTGTTCGTAAATAATATAGTCCCTTTCAAGGTCTTCTATTCTCTGAGAGTAGAACTTCCTTCAATTCTCTTTGGATGTAATTGTACAATTTACACTGAGATGGATGTTTTGATAATTTGATAGGATGCACAGTGACGCGCCCCTTTAGGACTTGACTAATTTCGTAAATTTTGCTGATATCCATTCTTTTTGAAAATCTACAATGCACATATCTAGAGGATTTTTTGTCTTCCACTCCATTTTTCTAACTACTTGAAGGATACTGCTGGGACCAAATTGGTCTCTTAAGTCTTCAAGGACCTCTTCTTTCGTCCAAGATTTATGGATGCCCTTGATCATCAGTTTGATAGGCCTCTCCTGTTTGTTCTGGTATGTATAGTGCGGAATATTCTGGCCCGCAAAACACTTCGTGATAGCACGAAAGCCATCTTCATTGTTTATTTTTACTACGTCATAGTCTACTGCGGCGTAGTAGATTTCTGAACTGAAAGGCAAACTTGTAGCGAATCTGCAGGGGGGCTACTAATATGAATTTTTGTTTTTATGTTACGGCCAGATTAACTCAGTGAAGATGGGGGGGGGGGGGGTAGATATTAGAAATAATTTGGAAGTCAGAACCAAATAAAGAAAACTCCGTATTTAATTAAAGGAAACACAAAAAAAAATCAACCGCTTGTGTAGAACAACCATAAAAAATAAAAATAAAAGAATCGATGAAATAAAATAGGTTTTCTCCTATTTTCCTATCTGCCCTAGGAGTGGCCACCCTTACATAATCTCCGTAAAGGAAAAAGTAATAGGTACGTAGTACCTAACTCGTGAAAGAAATAATAATAAAAAAAAATGATAAGTAAAGAAAAATTCTGCTGAAGATTGACTTTGGTGAGAAGGCCCTGGGCGGAAAAATGAAATTGGTAGGAGGGCACCTGATTAACGGCGGACCATCCGGACGAAGACGTAACCTCCAGACTTCCAAGGGTTGAAGGCGAAGATCAGACCATACTAGCGGCCTCCAGGGAAGGTTCCGATTCGGGAGGCTAGGAAATTAAAGGGAAAATCTTCAGAAAAATGAAATAAATAATAAATAAATCGGACGAAATCGAACCATTCCCATAGGTACCTCGATGTATTAGGGTCGACGATTTTCGCTGTCTTGATTGGTAATCAGGAATCGAGTTCTAGGGCATGTGATGGTTGGGAGAAATTTAGTGATTCTCTTCCCACGACCTTGGTGAGCAATGCTGATGGGCTTGATCCAGGGAAAGTCCTCCAGAATGAGTTGCCAGAAGAATACGGCGATCGATGGAGATGGAAACAGCTTCCACGTGTATTTTTACGCAAGGCGTCGGGAAGTTCAATCATCAACGATTCTCCAAGACGAACAGAGCCGAACTGCTTACTATCAAAAACCATATACTAATTTAACCAAAAGGATTTATTGGTTTAGAAATTCATTTTATGATATATATAAGTCTCGTAAGAACAACTAAACTAGCAATATAATATTTTATACAATTAACTTGCAAGTAGTATTAAGCATATAGTATAGCTTTAAAAATGGAATGGTAAGTGTTCATACTTCATCGCATACAGGATAGATATTTTCTACTATCCGTTTCTTTTTCTTGAGTTTTGGCAATGGTTGTAGAGCTATCATTGGCTTCTTTGCTTCGATGTCTCTTTCTTTTTCTTCATATGAAGGTGCTTCAGCGATCATGTCTTTCAAATCTAAGCTACCAGTTTTGTCTCCCTTCTTATGCATATAGTATGATGTTAGAGCATTACAACAGAACATGAATGCATATCTACTACATCCCCCAAACGCCTCTTTAAGCATCAAATAATTCATTAAGCAATCAAATAGCATCAAGAGAATTTTTCCAACTACAAATATTCCTAACAGAATAGAGGTAAGATCACCTACGGCCGTGAAGTAGCCGAGTAGCTTCGTGTAACTTTTTTCAAAGAATCCTTTTATTTGATTTTCAGTAAACAAATTCATTGTGTCGCTATACCTAATAGAGACTTTTTCACCAGCAAGTCTTCTAATGACAGTCTCATCAAGTGCTTCTTTTTCACCAGAGAACATCATTTGATGCTGAAGGGCTTCCACTTCAGCTAAACTATAAATACCCGCTACAGCCAGACCATGGACAGATGTATAAGACCAAGTCTTATTAGGATTAGGGTCAAGGACCATCGGTGCATTTATAGTGTGTGGCATGGGATATAATGAAAACCAAGACTCATCTGTTAGCTTGAATATCACTGGTACAAGATGATTACATTCAAATTCTTTTCCGACGCGCTTAAGTATTCTGTTACGGGGACTCAAATAATATGTCTCGTTTAAATAACTGACAACGGCCTCATTATAGCATAGTTGATTATTACTTATCAATGCGACGTTAACAGGTACACATTTGACCAAATGTATTACCTCACCTCTAGGGTAGAAGCACCAGTTACAGACAGGTCTAAGGAACTATTCTCTGTTTTTTCAAGTTGGTACCCTATTATTAGTAGTTAGAAACATTTCCCATGGACCTTTAGCAGCTCCAGGATCTCCTGTTGGTTGCCCAAATGTTAGATTTCTGAAAATCAGCTTTCTTATAATAGTAATTCAAGTTTTTCGAATAGCTCTTTTTGACCCAGTGACAGACACCCTGAAAATCGAAATCGCCAATTACAGACAGGTTTGGAGACCAGTAACAGACACGTTTCGGAAAATGTCAAAACTTTTTATTTGAACATAAAAATATAATTTTTCCGTGTACATTTGGTATAAAAATTGTTTTTAAATCGTGGAACATAGGTATTTGGTTTTTTTTGTTCAACATAAAAGGCACTTGATGAATGACTAAGTACCACAGTCTTGTGATTAATAACTAACTAACACAGTAACTAAGTAACACTTTATTAATAACTAAGTAAGACAGTATTTTAGTAACTAGTAATAGTTGATTAGTAACTACCTCGTAACACAGTCTTTTTGTTGTTGACTTAGAATAGGTGTAATCACTAAAAAAAAGATAGGGCAAGGCAAGGGACTCTGGAATACCTATCACAGTCGTACTCGTTGTCCTTACCTATCACATTTAAATATAGTAGCATCACCACTGCACATCAATGGGCTTGGGGAATTGGTAACGCCTGCTGTCCTTGTTACCATAGACTAAAGGTTGAAGCATTTCGCTGTTTAAAATGTCACTTACACTAATTATACTGACGTCATGAATATGTTCAGCGAAGACAGTTCTGAATCTGTTGCAAGGTTTCATTAGGTGAACAATAAATTCATCTTCGGTCAACTTGTCCACAATCTTGTAAAGAACTTTAGTGTTCTTTTTCCTCGAATAATAACCCACGACAAATTGGGGCGTTGGTTCTTCAGTTTTTCCTTTATTCAGATCTGTTCTTCCATTCCTGATCTGGTCTTGGTTGATTTTACACAGAGGAAAAGATTGGGTCCCATCAAAAGGTGATAGGTTGGAGATTGATGGAACATGCAGGTCTTTTTCATTCGACGAAATCTCCAAAATTATTCGGTCATCGTTTGTATCAAAGTTCAGCAGAGAGCTCATGTTTTCTTGTGGATCAACGTTTCCTGTATGGTTAATGTTTTCTTCTAACTCACATTCATCTTCACATCCGTCATCACGTCCATCTTCCTCCTCGTTGGTCCTTGCATTCACGTCAGTCTCTATTAGTTCATTGGGGGTTTCGTCCACTTCACTTCCATCTTCTGATTCCTGAGAAGGCTGCCACTCCTCTTCTGAAGAACTTTCGATTGGAACTGATACCTTACGACGCTTTGTCTTGGTATTGAGCTTGTCTTGTTTTCTCTTTTCCTTTTCTTCATTCTTTCTTCTCTTCAACGCTTCTCGTTCTTCCTTTTTCCGAATCCTTTCTTCCGCTCGTCTTTTCCTGTTTTCTTCAATCTCCTGCTTCTTCTCCATCTTCTTCATGTACTCTTCCTGCCATTGTTTAGATGTCACAGCAACATCCTTAAGTGCATCCTGCATCTGCTGGTCAGCGTATCCTAATTTTTTCCTTGAGGCCATCTGAAACAATATACCTACGTAGGTAATTGTAATTCAATTGGTAGGTATGAACCAAAAATTGAAAAATATCACCTTGATTAACGAAAAAAACGAAATCCTAGTTACAGACACCCTTTGGACCAGTCACAGACACCCCATGTCTAATACTGGTCCACAACGTTTTACATGAAAAATGACAATTCTATTCATAACCCTTGCTTCTATTCATACGATATGATGAAAAAATTAAGTGAAAACCAAAACACTTCAAGGAGCCAGTTACAGACATGGGTGTCTATAACTGATCTATCGCTTCTTTTGGGATGAGTTACAGACACCCCACCAAAAGACCCTCAGAATTATTTTTTTGAAAAAAACCAATGAAAAAATCGAATTGCTGAGGCCCAAAAATGCTAAAATGGACATTGGTTAATATGAAAAAACAATACTGCTAGTACAATGAACATAAAACTGAGTACTCACCCTTATCAAAACACCTAACAAGCCGCCATGAGTCACACTAACCTGCGAGTCGCTTTCTACAAACTGTCAGAAACCACTCTAAAACCTCTTCTTCCTCTTCTTCGTCATCATGGTTGTTGCCGCAAACCTTTTCCCTGAGTCTGCGAAAAACTGGGGGTAGCTAATACCGCCAGAACGCTTATTATTCAAATTTGAAGCCAAGGCTGTCTGTCACTGGGTACCCTGTCTGTAACTGGTGCTTCTACCCTAACAAAGGCAGTATATCCTGGTTCTTGCTTGAGGTTATAAGCAAATTCGTCTTCGGATAAGTATGCCAGTGTCAGTTGGTTCATGATGACATTCCTTTCAAGTTCACATTTCTGTTGGGTTACATCGTCATAGAGACTCTCTAGATTGGATGTAATGTGTCTCTCCAGATATACAATTTTTGTATTAATATACGAAATCAGATTAGTATTAAGGGAGGAGTTTGATTTCAACCGAAAAGGGATGTATTCACTTCCAGCTTCTATGATGAAAAGTCGAGGATGTTCGGTGGTGTACCCTAAATGACTACAGAGCATTTTTCAGCGTGAATCATTAAGGAGAAAATTAAGTCTTCAGATGTTAACGACACGATTCTTACTCCACCTTTCCTTTCAGTGAAGTTTGCCAGTCGTTTGCCGTAGCGAATCTGCAGGGGGGCTACTAATATGAATTTTTGTTTTTATGTTACGGCCAGATTAACTCAGTGAAGATGGGGGGGGGGGGTAGATATTAGAAATAATTTGGAAGTCAGAACCAAATAAAGAAAACTCCGTATTTAATTAAAGGAAACACAAAAAAAATCAACCGCTTGTGTAGAACAACCATAAAAAAAAAATAAAAGAATCGATGAAATAAAATAGGTTTTCTCCTATTTTCCTATCTGCCCTAGGAGTGGCCACCCTTACATAATCTCCGTAAAGGAAAAAGTAATAGGTACGTAGTACCTAACTCGTGAAAGAAATAATAATAAAAAAAAATGATAAGTAAAGAAAAATTCTGCTGAAGATTGACTTTGGTGAGAAGGCCCTGGGCGGAAAAATGAAATTGGTAGGAGGGCACCTGATTAACGGCGGACCATCCGGACGAAGACGTAACCTCCAGACTTCCAAGGGTTGAAGGCGAAGATCAGACCATACTAGCGGCCTCCAGGGAAGGTTCCGATTCGGGAGGCTAGGAAATTAAAGGGAAAATCTTCAGAAAAATGAAATAAATAATAAATAAATCGGACGAAATCGAACCATTCCCATAGGTACCTCGATGTATTAGGGTCGACGATTTTCGCTGTCTTGATTGGTAATCAGGAATCGAGTTCTAGGGCATGTGATGGTTGGGAGAAATTTAGTGATTCTCTTCCCACGACCTGTTGGACAAAAGAAGAGGGAGGAAATCCCGGTGAATACGACCAAGTCTACAGAAAGCTGCGTCACCGAGTGCATCCGGAGAAGATTAGTTTTATCCATACCTTGGTGAGCAATGCTGATGGGCTTGATCCAGGGAAAGTCCTCCAGAATGAGTTGCCAGAAGAATACGGCGATCGATGGAGATGGAAACAGCTTCCACGTGTATTTTTACGCAAGGCGTCGGGAAGTTCAATCATCAACGATTCTCCAAGACGAACAGAGCCGAACTGAGCTCGGGGAAAGGTTTTCTGAAGAGTCCGGTGGAGGTGGGAAACGAACAAGCCGAAACAAGCGCTATAGTTGATAAGACTAGATGAGGGGTTGCCGGACTACGCCACAGTACCCCCTTCCTTGGGGAGAGTTTCAGTCCGTTCAGGGATGAAACTCTTCAGAGGTGTCGAAGTACGGCTTGAGATCGGAGATGTGCCACACCCCAACATCATTTCCGTCCTGGTTGCAGAGCTGATACACCACAGGCGAAGTCTTTTTGACTATCCTGAAGGGACCGGTATAGCGCTTGCACAGCTTCCCTGCAATGGCATCTGCAGCACTGGATTGTGCAAAGTTCTTTTTCCACACCCATTCGCCAACTTCAAATTCGAGGTATTTCCTTCGGAGGTCATATAGTGCTTTATTCTTGCCAGCGGCTTGCTTCATCTTCTGATGGACCTTCTCGACAAGAGTGCTGAGAGAAGTTTTCTTCTCGTTGACCTTCTGAAGCGGGTGCGAGAGGTCTTTAGGACCTACATTTGCAATTTGGGAAAGGTTTGGCTGCATCTCGTATCCGAAGAGAAAAACCAATGAAGCAGGCGAGAATCCTGTTGTCTGGCTAACTGCAGTCCTGAGAGCCACAGTGAGTTTTGGCAAGAGCGCGTCCCATTTCTTCTGCTCATCCTTGACATAGGCGCGCAGCATAGTTATGAGGGTCCTATTGTAGCGTTCGGCAGGATTCGCCTGGGGGTGCCTGCGGGCGTTATAGAAGAGCTTAACCCCGTATTCTTCAGCAAGGGACTTAAAGGGTGCGCCACGATACTCAGGACCATTGTCACAAAGAATTTTGGACGGGACCCCATAAGTCAAAAACACTTCTGACTCGATCACCGAAGCCACCGTTTTTGATTTAGCGTCACGAATTGGTTTTACAATCACGTACTTGGAGAATACATTCTGTACCTTCGTTAGAAGTACTAGTGGAGTGGGTATTAAGCGTGATATTATTGCAGTAGACAACGGACTCATTTTTCACCTGGAGTTTGTTTATCCTCAATTCCTTACGTTTCAGTGCCTTCCTGCTCAGTTCTTTGCTCGAACTGAAATGTGTCTTGATTCCCATATTGCTCTCTGAATCTCCTAATGTTTGATTTCTGACTTTACCCTGATGGGTGGACCAAGAGAATATATGTCTTGGATTTGGAAGCTGCCTCTGTGACTTGCAATATATATTTTTCCAGTTGTACTGACAGGAGCTTCCCCTTGAAATCGCTATAGTTTCTGTACCTTCGTTAGAAGTACTAGTTGAGTGGGTATTAAGCGTGATATTATTGCAGTAGACAACGGACTCATTTTTCACCTGGAGTTTGTTTATCCTCAATTCCTTACGTTTCAGTGCCTTCCTGCTCAGTTCTTTGCTCGAACTGAAATGTGTCTTGATTCCCATATTGCTCTCTGAATCTCCTAATGTTTGATTTCTGACTTTACCCTGATGGGTGGACCAAGAGAACCAAGAGAATATATGTCTTGGATTTGGAAGCTGCCTCTGTGACTTGCAATATATATTTTTCCAGTTGTACTGACAGGAGTTTCCCCTTGAAATCGCTATAGTTTCTGTACCTTCGTTAGAAGTACTAGTTGAGTGGGTATTAAGCGTGATATTATTGCAGTAGACAACGGACTCATTTTTCACCTGGAGTTTGTTTATTCTCAATTCCTGACGTTTCAGTGCCTTCCTGCTCAGTTCTTTGCTCGAACTGAAATGTGTCTTGATTCCCATATTGCTCTCTGAATCTCCTAATGTTTGATTTCTGACTTTACCCTGATGGGTGGACCAAGAGAATATATGTCTTGGATTTGGAAGCTGCCTCTGTGACTTGCAATATATATTTTTCCAGTTGTACTGACAGGAGTTTCCCCTTGAAATCGCTATAGTTTCTGTACCTTCGTTAGAATACTAGTGGAGTGGGTATTAAGCGTGATATTATTGCAGTAGACAACGGACTCATTTTTCACCTGGAGTTTGTTTATCCTCAATTCCTTACGTTTCAGTGCCTTCCTGCTCAGTTCTTTGCTCGAACTGAAATGTGTCTTGATTCCCATATTGCTCTCTGAATCTCCTAATGTTTGATTTCTGACTTTACCCTGATGGGTGGACCAAGAGAATATATGTCTTGGATTTGGAAGCTGCCTCTGTGACTTGCAATATATATTTTTCCAGTTGTACTGACAGGAGCTTCCCCTTGAAATCGCTATAGTTTCTGTACCTTCGTTAGAAGTACTAGTTGAGTGGGTATTAAGCGTGATATTATTGCAGTAGACAACGGACTCATTTTTCACCTGGAGTTGGTTTATCCTCAATTCCTTACGTTTCAGTGCCTTCCTGCTCAGTTCTTTGCTCGAACTGAAATGTGTCTTGATTCCCATATTGCTCTCTGAATCTCCTAATGTTTGATTTCTGACTTTACCCTGATGGGTGGACCAAGAGAACCAAGAGAATATATGTCTTGGATTTGGAAGCTGCCTCTGTGACTTGCAATATATATTTTTCCAGTTGTACTGACAGGAGTTTCCCCTTGAAATCGCTATAGTTTCTGTACCTTCGTTAGAAGTACTAGTTGAGTGGGTATTAAGCGTGATATTATTGCAGTAGACAACTGACTCATTTTTCAACTGGAGTTTGTTTATCCTCAATTCCTTACGTTTCAGTGCCTTCCTGCTCAGTTCTTTGCTCGAACTGAAATGTGTCTTGATTCCCATATTGCTCTCTGAATCTCCTAATGTTTGATTTCTGACTTTACCCTGATGGGTGGACCAAGAGAATATATGTCTTGGATTTGGAAGCTGCCTCTGTGACTTGCAATATATATTTTTCCAGTTGTACTGACAGGAGCTTCCCCTTGAAATCGCTATAGTTTCTGTACCTTCGTTAGAAGTACTAGTTGAGTGGGTATTAAGCGTGATATTATTGCAGTAGACAACGGACTCATTTTTCACCTGGAGTTTGTTTATCCTCAATTCCTTACGTTTCAGTGCCTTCCTGCTCACTTCTTTGCTCGAACTGAAAGGTGTCTTGATTCCCATATTGCTCTCTGAATCTCCTAATGTTTGATTTCTGACTTTACCCTGATGGGTGGACCAAGAGAATATATGTCTTGGATTTGGAAGCTGCCTCTGTGACTTGCAATATATATTTTTCCAGTTGTACTGACAGGAGCTTCCCCTTGAAATCGCTATAGTTTCTGTACCTTCGTTAGAAGTACTAGTTGAGTGGGTATTAAGCGTGATATTATTGCAGTAGACAACGGACTCATTTTTCACCTGGAGTTTGTTTATCCTCAATTCCTTACGTTTCAGTGCCTTCCTGCTCAGTTCTTTGCTCGAACTGAAATGTGTCTTGATTCCCCTATTGCTCTCTGAATCTCCTAATGTTTGATTTCTGACTTTACCCTGATGGGTGGACCAAGAGAATATATGTCTTGGATGTGGAAGCTGCCTCTGTGACTTGCAATATATATTTTTCCAGTTGTACTGACAGGAGCTTCCCCTTGAAATCGCTATAGTTTCTGTACCTTCGTTAGAAGTACTAGTTGAGTGGGTATTAAGCGTGATATTATTGCAGTAGACAACGGACTCATTTTTCACCTGGAGTTTGTTTATCCTCAAATCCTTACGTTTCAGTGCCTTCCTGCTCAGTTCTTTGCTCGAACTGAAAAGTGTTATGGGATTGGAAAGAAAGAAAATACAATCCGAATGCAGTGAGAGAACTAAAAAGATTTTTTATTCATCTGATTGAAATATAACAGTCATTTGTTCTTTGTTGTCTTGGTTACGCTTAATCACTGATCACTGCCACATACTCCCCTTCCAGTGGAAACGGTAGAGACATAACGCGTTGGGAAACGAACTACGCGCCCGGACCGCGTTTCACGATGTGGTTGATCAGGGGGTGGTTGCACGGTAGATGGTATTGGTAGTGGCAAGTTCGGTTCACTGTCATTCAGGATGTAGGCTGGTTTGAGACGATCAATTGACACCGTCTGAGATCCTCTGGGCGTTATGATATCGAATGTTTTGGCGCTGCGTGATTCCACTTTAAATGGCCCGTCGTATACTGGTTGGAGGCTTCTACGGGAGGCGTCGTGCCGCAAGAAAATGTGAGAAGCAGTTTGCAGGTTTTCGTGTACACCAGTCTGGCCTGATCAAGAAAGTCTCTGGTTGCGGGTGCCAGGTTATACCTGTTAGCTAACACACTAGATGCAGCTAGTTCTGCTACTGAAGCCTCAGAATTGTATGTGCCATCCTCCAATTGACAAAGAGCCATCCCTAATGCCAGGTCGGCTAGAGGAGTATTTTCACCTGCTGACCAGGCTAAGTTTGATATCATGCTTGATATCATAGAGCTATCCGGTGGAGTGCACTGCAGTGAAGCTGCCACAGCCTTAGCCCTGCGAGTAAGCTGGTCAGCTAATCTCTCTTTCCTAGAATAGGCTGGCCCAAGAAGGTGTAATGTGATTGGAGCAAGTTCTCTCGGAGTCGCATGTGGGTCACTTCCCTGGAGTATAATTTCTCCATCTGAGCCGTGATCAGTGTGAGTTAAGATAAACTCTCTAATAACAGCATAACGCTGAAGTTCATTTCTGATGTAGGGGAACAGAGTGAGGATGGTTGAAAGGACTCTCTCATTTTGTGAGAGAGCCCCATTTCCGAGGACTTGTGGGAGGGAGGACCCATCACACAGGAGGACTGTTGGTTTCATCAGAAGGTTGCGTGTTCAGATCACGTCGGGGTCACCACTTTGGGATTGGAAAGAAGGAAAGAAAGAAAATACAATCCGAATGCAGTGAGAGAACTAAAAAGATTTTTTATTCATCTGATTGAAATATAACAGTCATTTGTTCTTTGTTGTCTTGGTTACGCTTAATCACTGATCACTGCCACAGTGTCTTGATTCCCATATTGCTCTCTGAATCTCCTAATGTTTGATTTCTGACTTTACCCTGATGGGTGGACCAAGAGAACCAAGAGAATATATGTCTTGGATTTCGAAGCTGCCTCTGTGACTTGCAATATTAATTTTTCCAGTTGTACTGACAGGAGCTTCCCCTTGAAATCGCTATAGTTTCTGTACCTTCGTTACAAGTACTAGTTGAGTGGGTATTAAGCGTGATATTATTGCAGTAGACAACGGACTCATTTTTCAACTTGAGTTTGTTTATCCTCAATTCCTTACGTTTCAGTGCCTTCCTGCTCAGTTCCTTGCTCAAACTGAAATGTGTCTTGATTCCCATATTGCTCTCTGAATCTCCTAATGTTTGATTTCTGACTTTACCCTGATGGGTGGACCAAGAGAATATATGTCTTGGATTTGGAAGCTGCCTCTGTGACTTGCAATATTAATTTTTCCAGTTGTACTGACAGGAGCTTCCCCTTGAAATCGCTATAGTTTCTGTACCTTCGTTACAAGTACTAGTTGAGTGGGTATTAAGCGTGATATTATTGCAGTAGACAACGGACTCATTTTTCAACTGGAGTTTGTTTATCCTCAGTTCCTTACGTTTCAGTGCCTTCCTGCTCAGTTCTTTGCTTGAACTGAAATGTGTCTTGATTCTCATATTGCTCTCTGAATCTCCTAATGTTTGATTTCTGACTTTACCTTGATGGGTGGACCAAGAGAATATATGTGACTTGCAATATATATTTTTCCAGTTGTACTGACAGGAGCTTCCCCTTGAAATCGCTATAGTTTCTGTACATTCGTTAGAAGTACTAGTTGAGTGGGTATTAAGCGTGATATTATTGCAGTAGACAACGGACTCATTTTTCAACTGGAGTTTGTTTATTCTCAATTCCTTACGTTTCAGTGCCTTCCTGCTCAGTTCCTTGCTCAAACTGAAATGTGTCTTGATTCCCATATTGCTCTCTGAATCTCCTAATGTTTGATTTCTGACTTTACCCTGATGGGTGGACCAAGAGAATATATGTCTTGGATTTGGAAGCTGCCTCTGTGACTTGCAATATTAATTTTTCCAGTTGTACTGACAGGAGCTTCCCCTTGAAATCGCTATAGTTTCTGTACCTTCGTTACAAGTACTAGTTGAGTGGGTATTAAGCGTGATATTATTGCAGTAGACAACGGACTCATTTTTCAACTGGAGTTTGTTTATCCTCAGTTCCTTACGTTTCAAATGCATTGTTGTCACAGCGTACCACTTCTGGGATGCCGAATGTACTGAATAGCACTTTCAATTTTTGAATGATTTCGCCAGTAGATTTATTTTCGACTGTGATGCATTCTTTCCACTCCGCAGCATCAACCATTAAGGCATTACAATCAAATTCTACCTCTATGCTGTCACAGTTGAAGATCTCGGAGTCATCGGTGGAGTGCACTGCAGTGAAGCTGCCACAGCCTTAGCCCTGCGAGTAAGCTGGTCAGCTAATCTCTCTTTCCTAGAATAGGCTGGCCCAAGAAGGTGTAATGTGATTGGAGCAAGTTCTCTCGGAGTCGCATGTGGGTCACTTCCCTGGAGTATAATTTCTCCATCTGAGCCGTGATCAGTGTGAGTTAAGATAAACTCTCTAATAACAGCATAACGCTGAAGTTCATTTCTGATGTAGGGGAACAGAGTGAGGATGGTTGAAAGGACTCTCTCATTTTGTGAGAGAGCCCCATTTCCGAGGACTTGTGGGAGGGAGGACCCATCACACAGGAGGACTGTTGGTTTCATCAGAAGGTTGCGTGTTCAGATCACGTCGGGGTCACCACTTTGGGATTGGAAAGAAGGAAAGAAAGAAAATACAATCCGAATGCAGTGAGAGAACTAAAAAGATTTTTTATTCATCTGATTGAAATATAACAGTCATTTGTTCTTTGTTGTCTTGGTTACGCTTAATCACTGATCACTGCCACAGTGTCTTGATTCCCATATTGCTCTCTGAATCTCCTAATGTTTGATTTCTGACTTTACCCTGATGGGTGGACCAAGAGAACCAAGAGAATATATGTCTTGGATTTCGAAGCTGCCTCTGTGACTTGCAATATTAATTTTTCCAGTTGTACTGACAGGAGCTTCCCCTTGAAATCGCTATAGTTTCTGTACCTTCGTTACAAGTACTAGTTGAGTGGGTATTCCTCAATTCCTTACGTTTCAGTGCCTTCCTGCTCAGTTCCTTGCTCAAACTGAAATGTGTCTTGATTCCCATATTGCTCTCTGAATCTCCTAATGTTTGATTTCTGACTTTACCCTGATGGGTGGACCAAGAGAATATATGTCTTGGATTTGGAAGCTGCCTCTGTGACTTGCAATATTAATTTTTCCAGTTGTACTGACAGGAGCTTCCCCTTGAAATCGCTATAGTTTCTGTACCTTCGTTACAAGTACTAGTTGAGTGGGTATTAAGCGTGATATTATTGCAGTAGACAACGGACTCATTTTTCAACTGGAGTTTGTTTATCCTCAGTTCCTTACGTTTCAGTGCCTTCCTGCTCAGTTCTTTGCTTGAACTGAAATGTGTCTTGATTCTCATATTGCTCTCTGAATCTCCTAATGTTTGATTTCTGACTTTACCTTGATGGGTGGACCAAGAGAATATATGTGACTTGCAATATATATTTTTCCAGTTGTACTGACAGGAGCTTCCCCTTGAAATCGCTATAGTTTCTGTACATTCGTTAGAAGTACTAGTTGAGTGGGTATTAAGCGTGATATTATTGCAGTAGACAACGGACTCATTTTTCAACTGGAGTTTGTTTATTCTCAATTCCTTACGTTTCAGTGCCTTCCTGCTCAGTTCTTTGCTTGAACTGAAATGTGTCTTGATTCCCATATTGCTCTCTGAATCTCCTAATGTTTGATTTCTGACTTTACCCTGATGTGTGGACAGTACCTGGATGGGTGGAACAAGAATAGAATATCTGTCTTGGATTTCGAAGCTGCCTCTGTGACTTGCAAAATATATTTTTCCAGTTGTACTGACAGGTGCTTCCCCTTGAAATCGCTATAGTTTCTTTACCTTCGTTAGAAGTACTAGTTGAGGGGTATTAAGCGTGATATTATTGCAGTAGACAACGGACTCATTTTTCAACTGGAGTTTGTTTATCCTCAATTCCTTACGTTTCAGTGCCTTCCTTCTCAGTTCTTTGCCTGAGCTGAAAAGTGTCTTGATTTCCATATTGCTCTCTAAGTCCTAGTCGGTTGGGTTTTCTCAGAGGTCGCCCACTTCTGGAACGCGGAGTGTCTGAGACAGGGTTCTTGGTTGGTGATGACTTCTTTACGGGTGGCTTAGGTGGCGAATTATCATATGAAAAACGAAGGAACGGAGGCGATTCTGAAGCTGCGGCAACTGATTTTCTTCCTTTAGCGACGGGGTTTTCTTGCGCTTCAGGAACTGATTTTCTGTCGGTAGGCTTTTCTGGAACCGAAGGCGCTGATTTCCTTGAGAGCCGCGTTACTTGAACAGGAACGGGGGAATCTTTTGATGGTTGTGGCAGAGGAGGGGACGAATCGTATGGCAACTTGCGGTCACGTAGATGCAGAGAATTTCGTCTGTACTGCTGTCCATTTTGATCACGAAAGATGTAGGATCTAGGTTCCGGGAGCTTCTTGGTGATCCATCCTTCTTTCCACAATTCCTTTTCTTGTATGTAGATGGGTTGATTTTCACTATAGGTCATCTCTTTCGACGCAGTAAGCGTCGTAGTAAGCCTTGCTTCGAATCTTTAAGTTTCCCATTTTAAAACGAATATCCTCGTCTGGGGCTCGTGGCAGCAAAAGGTCAAGGCTGGCAGGTGCTTTTGAACGAAGCAATCTTCCCATCAGTAGCTGACTAGGCGAATAATCGAGTCCAACTAGAGGCGTCACTCGATATTCAAGTAGCGCGAGCTGCAAATCTCCTCCTGACTGAATTGATTTTTTAATCCGTTTTTTAGCAATGCCCACTCCTTTTTCGGAAAGACCGTTCGATTTGCTGTAGTGAGGGCTCGAAGTGACAATCTTGCATCCCATAGAGTTGGCAAAATTTGTCATTTCTGCACTTGCAAATGCATTGTTGTCACAGCGTACCACTTCTGGGATGCCGAATGTACTGAATAGCACTTTCAATTTTTGAATGATTTCGCCAGTAGATTTATTTTCGACTGTGATGCATTCTTTCCACTCCGCAGCATCAACCATTAAGGCATTACAATCAAATTCTACCTCTATGCTGTCACAGTTGAAGATCTCGGAGTCATCGGACGACGCGCAACCGTCTTCGATTTCGTTACATCGGCGATCACGATGACGTCGCTTATGCTTATCGCGATTAGAATTTCGCAATAAACAACCCACTTCAAAATGGCCTTTATTAGAACAGATCGGGCAAATTTTATCATACGCCGGGCACTGACGGTATTTATGTCGAGTACCACATTTCTTACAATCATAGGGCTTATTTCGGCGGGTTTGTTAGACTTCTTAGTATAGTTTACGTCAGCAGTTTCAGTGGTACCGGGATTTTGTATTTCCCGCTTATAATTTTTTCCAAGCTCTGCAGCACGAAATATCTTAGCCACAGTTTCCAATTTAAGCTCGCCCGACTCTTTTAGCAACTGTTGTTGAACATCACCGTCGTTTACGTGAGCCACTATGTGGTCAACAATCATACGATCTGCGTATGACGTTGTACACAAGTCGGCCTTGCACACAAAATTACAGTGCGCTGCTTGTGTCTTAAGGGCTGTTAAGTAGCTATCAAAACTTTGGGCGGCATCATGCTTGATAAGATTGAATTTGAAAGTCTCAACAGCGTGATTCGCTGACGGTACGCAATACTCATCAAACTTAGCAATAACAGAAACTAACTTCGTCTTGTCTCTGGCCTCGAAAGTATTGTAGATATCTACAGCATCGTCCCCCATGTGAGTCAACAGGATCGCAATTTTTTGCTCCTCATCATTCGATTTATATTTGCCGGAAGCCTTCATGTTCCAAATGAACATTTCTTTCCATTTCGGCCACTTTTGACTTACTGTTTGGTCGAATACAACTGGCTGCAGGCGGAAAATCGTGTGGTGACCGGACTCATTCTTATCTCCCATTGCCCTTGGCTGACTTAAATCTGTACCTGAATAGTCCGAAGTTTTCGGTGTTTTCTCTTCCGGTGATGCTAAGGGCGGGTTAGGTGGATTGGGCGACGGAGTCAGAGACATACCAGGAACGGCAGGCGGCGGTGACGGCTTGGTCGGCGGTTTCGGGTTCTTATCTCCGGGTTTTTCTTTTGGCATTTAAACCAAATGAACGAAATTATCAGTATTCACGCGGTTTTGAACACACTGACACCATGTATTATGCGGATACCGGTAGTAATTAAGGAAACGCAACGTGTTCGGTTTTATCAATTTACTCAATAACGTCACAGGGTAGGTTACGCTAAGGTTACTGTGGTTGTTGTTTGCTCCATGTTACAGGTGGAACAAGAAGAGAATATCTGTCTTGGATTTTGAAGCTGCCTCTGTGACTTGCAAAATATATTTTTCCAGTTGTACTGACAGGTGCTTCCCCTTGAAATCGCTATAGTTTCTGTACCTGCGTTAGAAGTACTAGTTGAGGGGGTATTAAGCGTGATATTATTGCAGTAGACAACGGACTCATTTTTCAACTGGAGTTTTTTTATCCTCAATTCCTTACGTTTCAGTGCCTTCCTTCTCTGTTCTTTGCGTGAGCTGAAAAGTGTCTTGATGCCCATATTGCTCTCTAAGTCTCCCAATGTTTTATTTCTGACAGTACCTGGATGGGTGGAACAAGAAGAGAATATCTGTCTTGGATTTTGAAGCTGCCTCTGTGACTTGCAAAATATATTTTTCCAATTGTACCGACAGGTGCTTCCCCTTGAAATCGCTATAGTTTCTGTACCTTCGTTAGAAGTACTAGGTGAGGAGGTATTGAGCTTGAGATTATTACAGTAGACAACGGACTCATTCTTCAACTGGAGTTTGTTTATCCTCAATTCCTTACGTTTCAGTGCCTCCCTTCTCTGTTCTTTGCGTGAGCTGAAAAGTGTTTTGATTCCCACATTTGTCTCTGAATCTCCTAATGTTTGATTTCTGACTTTACCTGGATGGGTGGATCAAGAAGAGAATATCTGTCTTGGATTTGGAAGCTGCCTCTGTGACTTGCAATATATATTTTTCCAGTTGTACTGACAGGAGCTTCCCCTTGAAATCGCTATAGTTTCTGTACCTTCGTTAGAAGTACTAGGTGAGAGGGTATAAAGCTTGAGATTATTGCCGTTGACAACGGACTCATTCTTCAACTTCATTCTTCAACATTCTTCTTTGTTTATCATCAATTCCTTACGTTTCAATGGCTTCCTGCTCAGTTCTTTGCGTGAACTGAAAAGTGTCTTGACTCACATATTGCTCTCTAAATCTCCCAACGTTTTATAGTGGTGTATATGGTTACGCCCGTGGGAGTGGTATAAACTAATCTTTCGTGAAGGTTCGTGGAATCTCTATAAGATATGGCTATCTGTTCGTCAATGGTAAGGGCCTCTTTCACAATTGAAGCATGGGAGGATGTCCCGCAGTAGCTAATAAGAGAAGATCGTGTGATTCGACATCTCTTGATATTAATGTTCGAGTACATTTTGGGACTGACTACCTGAACATACACAGTCTCATACCTGATATTTTCGTTCGTTGTTATGCATGAGCTGACATGGTGTAAGGCGATCGGCGTGATGGACTCTCTCACTGCGCGGAAGCGTGCTTGGCCCATAACCTGTTGAATAAAATGCCTAATTTAGGAAAGGGAATGTTGTATTAATATAAGGATCGAACTAAATGGGGGAACAAACGCACGTGGGAAGAATAATTTTGTACTGAACTCTCATAACAGTGAAGGCAAGTGTTATGACAGAAACAGGTTGACCAACATTGAAAATACAATTTACAACAAGCCTTCTCGATTGATAATTTTTGGTTTTTCGGTCAAAAAGCCTATCTGGCCCATGCTCTTGAGTTCCCCATATTACCAAGTGAGTAGAGGGATCTTGCTGCTTCTAGCACAGTTTTGGCCTCGATTTCGATGGCGTTGCTTTATGGAAATGAGATGCGGAGAAGGTCATTTGGGATAGGGGAATATAGGGAGGTGACGCTCTCGCCTCACCAGGCCTGTTGAAATCTGACAAAAAACCCCTCTACGTCAGAGACTAGGGCTGTATTTATCTCCGTTCGAGTACGATATGAGGCAGAAAGGTGAGGAAGGTCATATATTAATTCTCGTGTTTTTTCCCAGCGTTGAATGGGGTTTTTTGGAACTGGGTCGAGAGGTTACGTCATTCATGAGGTGTAAAAGGCGCAAAAACTTTCAAGAGGGATAGGATTAGAACCTCCGATCTCCTGTTAATTTCTATCTCAATTTAATGCGACGTGGTATGTGGTTTGATAAGAGTGTTTATTGTTCATATCCCCGATTAAAACGGAATCCAGGGCATTCCCTACGATTAACCTTTTGAGGCGTTAATCACTCGGTTGTAAGCCTTTGACCACAATGAGGGGTATTGACCACAATTAATTATATGATTAATACTGATATACGAGTATCAGTATTTTGAGTACCTTGAGTACTGACCTAGCCAACTTGTATATAATCTCAGAGTATAACAAAACAATGTTGGGAAGTAAAATGATAAAACTGTTAGATATCAATTCCATTTATTCATTTCTAAAGCAGATTTAATGAAACTTGAACCCTTCACACTAATTACATATGAACAATGTGGGTAGAATCTTGCATGTTCTTGCCAAGGATCATCATTATAATCCCATTCCGAAATTTGTCCTCCGCATCTGTAGCATTTTACGATGTCACCAATATGATCCTCGTAGTGGAAACCTGCGATGCATAATTCTTGAACAAGGTGTTGTAAACATTTTGGCCATAACTTGAACGTGTTAAATCTACCATCATAGGTTTCGAGGGTTGGAGGAATTGTAGTAGTATCCAAAGCTTCATTTACAGTTACAGTTTTTGTTACATCATTTCTAGTATTTGAAAGGTACGCAGTGCTGGTTTGGAACGAACTGTTATTGACGCCACACACATCCATATTGTATTGGTAGGTGTTGTCTGTTCCAGTACCCAAGTAAGATTGTGGTGAGCTCTGAAGCTAATGATCTTTATAGTTACCCATCATGACAATGTTTGGGAGTGGGGTAAATGAAATAATAACGAAACTCACTTATAAATCAGTTTTTATTAAATCCCATACAGTTTAATAAATTGATACATTGTTCAGTAGCATACTGAATACGCATACATGCACATGTGCCCACAACATCTATGCCACCACCATCATTTGGATTGAGAGCTGCCCAACTACATGTGTTGAAGTGTAGTCCATTTGGTGTTTGTTGATGGTATGCCGCCAAATTATCCATCTCCAATCGTACAATGATGTCAATCAGTGAATCAACTCGTACCATCGCTTTATAAAATCCCATTGCTCCGACGTAACGCAGGTACTCGTGGTATGCGGGTAATTTTGCGAGCTTTGCAAGTCCAGTAACATCAAATCTCGGTGAAGTTGAGGGGTCGGTTGTTATATCTTTTACTTGTGATTCTGCAAAAACAACCGTAATGTTTGATGAAACATAGGGTTTGTATCAACTGCATCACCAGCAGGAATGAAATGATCACGATGAGTGGAAAAATGTGGTCTGATGCTGGGACGAGTGGGAGAGTTGAATTATTCGGGGTAAACAAAACGTTTATATTTTTGGGAATAGGTAAGTTGTTACCTGACAAGTTGGCAGCTTGTAGAAGATCTGCTGGAACACCCGTTTTCAGATTACCGTACCCCTCTATTAATAATTCTATAGGATGTTCACTGTCGTCCATGATTGTATGTACTGTAACTATCTACTAGTTCACTTGATCATAAAAAGCTACGTCGAATGGCGGAATATCATCCAGTGGTGGGGGACTGACAGGGTTGATGACCAAACCGTTACCACCACTCACGGCTGTGAAATCTCGCATTTTATCCAACACGGATTTTATCTTTGGAAGTAAATTTTTCAAATTGGATGTTGCCTTTGCACTTAACGTAATGCTGGGAGCCTCACTATGTAAAAGACGATCAACCCAACTTGGGTAATAACTCAATATTAAATGTTGTTGCGGAGTTGTAGTCGCACACATGTAGGTTCCGTGAAAAAATGTAGCATCAGTTTTACGATCTAATTGCTGTAGCTTGTAACTGAACATTTCCCAGTCTTCAACAGAAATGTAGAATGCTGTGCCCTTCGCTCTTCGTATCACAATCACTGTAGTGGTGAGGTCTGATAGACCAATCACCAACTGTAAATTTTTCACATTTTCAATCACAAATGAGCTGGTGAGCATTAACGATTCCATGGTGGTACACTGAAAGTTCCTCTTAGTTGTCTCATTGTTTAAATCAACAGAATCCCCTCCACACTTCCAGGTTCCAATGCAATCATTATCAGGTTCCCCCTCCTCTTTCTACTCATGTCTACTGTCTTTCTTTTTTAATTCATAATGTTTATTAGCATAACCCATCGTAATAAAATCTTGAGGGGAACTGGGCTCTCCCGTGCTGAGCAGACGATGCGATCCAAAATGGAGACTCCATGATTTCTCATTTTTCGTGTAAGGGAGTGATCCTACAGTTAGAGCATCATTCGAATTAATCCCAGGTTTTAGATGTATCAGACGTTTGTCGCCCATATCAACTACATTAGGTTTCGCCACAATGATACCCTTCTCACTTATTATTTTCTCCAATGCGAACTGCAATTCTTTCTCAATTATGTCCTTAACCAAGTCTTGTAAGTTTTTCTTCAACTCACTCGATCGAGGAGAAGATACAGTGTATTGTGATCCAAACCTGCTGATGGTTGACATGTTAATAATGACTAAGTTATAATGTTCAACTCTTTTAATTCTTCAATTATGGAAAATATTTCTGGGTTATGGGAAGTATTTCCAGCTTGTTTGGAAGCATACAGCAGTCGTAGGCGATCAACTAATTCATTCGGATCATCAAAGTAAACGTAACGTGGCCGCGCATTTACAGCTCGAATAAATCCCTTACCACCAATCTTTTTAGGTGTAAGTAAGTCCATCAGTAGGGACTTATACTTTTGGCCACTTGTCTTATAAGGTCTCAATCTTGAATAACCCTGCCGAGCTACATCACTGTATAAAATCAAATCTCTATAGTTTGTACGATCAACGGCGGTGTATGTAGCAGGATCAGGTTCCTTTAGGAAAAGTAAATTGAGTAATCCTTCAGTTATTGGATGTTTCACTTTATCATCCAAGTAGATATTGTCGCGATCAAGATGTAGCTGTCGGCTCCCTAAACTAAGAGTACCGTTAGCATTTACTTTAGGTCCATAGACAGTATCCAAATTCAAGTCCTTCTTGTCACCAGTTATTAGAGCGAGTAAAAAAGGTCTAGCGAATGAGTGAACATGACGAAAATACGTCTTAATTTCCTTCTCACCCTCTGGGGTTTTGCTAGCTTCCTTCAACATATTTTTAATTAGTGTATCCCTTCTGGGGGTACTTGTAGGTGGTGGTGGTGTTGGTGGTACCTCTTCTTTAATCGGAGGGTTAGAGAATATAGTTTGTGATCCATCCTCTTCCGTTTTGATGTAATCGCCCTCTGTTTGAGGTAAACTATCTTCCATTTCAGCATTTCCTGTTTCATAATTAATTATTGATGGTTGTCGTTGAGACATCTTTCGACGTTTAATACGTCTAGGTTTTATCACCACACGTGGGCGGGTGGAAGTGTGTGTTGCAGGTGGATAAATCTTGGAAGGAGGCACTACCTGTTTAAAAATGTCTTTCAATGGTTCTAATGACATGTCCGTTTCAATTCTTCCTTGTTTTAAAAGTTTATATTTTTTCTTCACTGCCTGTTGCGCTTTTACTAAGCGCTTTGTGACATGTTTTGCCTTTTGCAATATCATCTCAACTACCGGTTCCATCAGTTTGAGGTAATATATATACGTCAAACCCCATTCTGTAACGTCCATCATTTATTCCTTTATCCATATCTACTAATAAAAAGTTATTCTGTAACCAACATTTTGAGCACATAGTTTTGAATGTTTCAAAATCCATATCCCCCTGTATATGATCGTCATATATATGTCGCACATTTAATATATCCATTTTGAAAAGTACAATCATAGTAAGATTGACCCTAATCAAATTTTTAGGTACTAAAACATAACTATGTGTACAAAAAAATATGTCTAGTGCAAAATGTCGTGACATAGCAAAATATTCCCTCAATGTTTTGTAGTCGTCCGTTATAATGTCATCAAATATCACAATAGAATGTGGCTTTATGGTATCAGGTCTCAAGAGTTCCACTTCACCATCTTCCATTGATGCACCATAAGCATAATATCCAATATCAGGTGATAACGGTTCTAAAACTCTCTTCAAAAATTGATATTTCTCCTGGTTTAACGTTCGTGAAAACAAGTACACGTTTTCAAATCTCAACCCGTTCGGATGTAACAATAAAGAAAGGATGGTACACGATTTTCCAGCGCCTGATGGACCGCAAATGAGTGCTCTTATTGGATTTTTACCAAACAATAAACCATGAGGTAAGTGAGATTGAACATCTACCCCAACGTCATGTTTTTCCTTTTCGGCTTCATCACTAACTTTTAGCCTGACACCTTGTTCAAGAAAACGCATTATGCAGACTAACATTATTATCTTTCAACACATGCTTAAAAATGGGAATTACAAATACTTACGGAATTTGAATAAGGAATACAAAGGGAATACGAGAATACTGAATACGAATTCATTATGTATTTGTAATAAAATAATGTAGGTGAGTTACATTCCACGATGAACACTGCCAGATAATGGTGAGTATGTAATGACTGTATCCTGCAACATCAAACAGTATGCACTAGTGTTGGGTGGTATTTCCTTCCCAGTCTCAAATTCGATGCGAATGTCCACTACATTGTTCCCAGTACTTGATTCAATCTGATGACTACAATCAATCACGACGATTGGAGCAAGGTTTATGAATTCATCATAGGTTAGCATAGGTTCTGACCAATCCCTGGAGTAGTATGATCTTTGGAAATCAGCATACATTTGGTACAGTATGGGCACTCGCTTAGAAGAGAAATCTAGGTTCATTCTGCTGTAGGGAAATACCTGGGAACCAATATGAAGCCGAAAGTTGGTCAATTGGCAGTGAGTGAATAGCGTCACATTTTTGTCAACATTTTTCTGTAGATCAGTTTTCAATCCAAAAATCATGTACCGAGGCTTCTCTAAACCAGTACTAGTTTTCAATGACCACGAAAACTCTTTGTTAGTTGGTAGGGTTGGATAGACAGCTAAGTTCCAACTTCGAAATCCTATTGTAATAGGTTCATCTTTTTCTAGTATCGATAGTAACTGTACTTTTTCATTGTCAGAAGGTGTGACGTACGGAATATACCATACCATTTTTTTAATAGAAAGTTCGGGTGAGCCAGTTGAGAGAGTGCCAGCTGCCACTGATAAGCGAGGTGTTATCATGTTAGCATCCGATGCAGATCGGTTGAGTACAAGTTCCATCCGAACATTCACCAAGACTTGACGATAATCTTCAGCGAACCCCATTAGAGTGTTTAGCGGTACACACGCTGAAAATGACCCACTGTCCAAATCCACACATGGGTTCACAGCTGAAGTAGTAGATGGCATCATCCAACCGGCTTGATGGAGCCCGTCGATAGTTGATTTGCTAAAACTTGCGTATGCCTTCATATTAGACGTTATGCCTGGATTGTATGTCTTATCTACCAGTTCACTATTTAAAAATAGTTTGATTTCTTCAAAAGCGTGAGCGATCGCATTCGGAGCGAGGGTGTACCTGTCATATTTTGTCAGTGAACCTTCTACATACAGATAGCTTTTGGATGGTAATACGTATTCACCTGGTTGAGAAAATGGTATTATTATTTCATCTGAGGCGTTGTATCTAGCTGATGCAAATGGTTCATGAGGTCTGTACTCCAGCTTGCTCAATCTTTCATCGAATTCAAGTTTCCTGTCCACATCCAACATCTTGAAGTTAAGAGTTATTGACGTTATACCCCAAACTTTTTAAAAAGTAATAGTTGATCGGTGTCAATCGCTTAGCACAGTGATTGAAGGTGTTGATAGGACTGACGCTAGTACGAGTGGGCAACCTCTTTATATTTCGCACCTGATGATGATGATGATGATGGTTGAAGATCAACATGTTCAAGAATAATAGTTCATAGTAAGCTCTTACATCTCTTTTTATGATGAACGTCTTCTGAAATGAAGACGAATGGATATTACCTCATCACCGAAGGGTATCAGTTTTCCATCTTGATCAACAATTTTGACCGTGATTTCTTCAAGCTTATCGCCAATTACTGAATGATAGGTTATTGATTGTGGATTTTCTATCATTCTATAACCGGGTGCTACATTCGGAGTGAACTGATAGATGACATGTGTTGGTGTTCCATTACGAATGTCACCTTGACAACAAGACACTGATACACCAATATTTAGTACGTTGAACACATGTACAATACCCTCCGACCAATTCCATTTGTTGCTTGGTAGCTTGTCTTCTGACTTGAATCCCAATAGTTTTGAAAATGAATCTTCATAATTGAAATCGATGCGTTTGGTGCATTTTATACCACAGCGTTGTGTGTTTAAGTTAACTACCATATCAAAATCTATATCCAGTTTTTTCAGTTCACTCTTCAATAGGTAATGTAGGTCCGCCAACTCATATGTACCTGTAGGAATTTTGAATATAACACCGGAATATAGTGCATGTTGCTTCCCAGATGGTAATTCCATTCCATCAATTTCCTGTTTCTTGCTTGCAGACCATGTGTTTTTCAATGGCACATCCGCTGTATGTGAAGTGGTGGATGAAGCAAGTAAAATTCTGCCCTTTTTGAAGCCCAAGGGTATCAATACCGAATCATCACTAGTATTGAAGAGTGTTCGATGAGTTTTAATTATTGCATGATGATTCCTAATCGTAACTTGTATGTCTGGGTGTGCTTTTTGAAATAGTGGGGCTATAACGATATCATCGAAAAATTTCCCAGTGTTGTCATGTATTGGTACACCTTTATCATCGATCAGATATAACGTGGAATTAACACCCTCAATCAGGTTTGGTATGGAGAAATAAGAGTCAAATGACACCAAGCCAGCCTCCCATGCGGATGAATCGAGTTGAATGGGTGGAAAAAAATCAGCGCTTAGCTCACTTTTTCCACGTTCAGTGAGTGTTATTGTAAAGGATGCCATTACACTACTACCAATTTCACTCATCCCATACCTTTTTATAATATTCGGATATTGCCCAAAGGTATAGAAAACATAAGTGGCCGCAAATTACGCTTTTCTTTTCATCGTCTATCATCTGAAATCGATTAGTGTTGTACAAGACAGTTTTATTTGAACCAAAATACGCTTTCCATTCGATTGGTGGTTCTAAATTGCCGTAGCTATCGAAATAGTACACCTTATTTCCATCTAACCAATATGCTGTCCAATGAGTTCCATTCGAACCATCATTACGCGAAGCCATGTTTATGATGGAACATTCAAGTTTCTTGGGCTTTGTCGGAGGAATGTCATCACGCATCCGAACTCCACTAAAACCAATAATGTTAACCCTTTTACACATGCGCTCCAAATCAATGTTAGTGAGAGGACGATTTGGGAGCGCAATGCTTAGTTTTTTGAACCAACGTTTATCCGTATGCCATTTCCCGTTTGCTTATATGGTTTAATATACAAGCCTTTTCCGTTTGTTTGCCCCGGTTTATAAGGTCTGATGTAAAGTCCTTGCCCATTTTTTCTAGCTTCCTCTTCCATTTTCTTGTTATGTCTTCTTGTTTCGCTTAAATCCTCTTGAGATCGTTTAGCATCAATCACAGTTTTGGCCACGGCTGCCCCTCCTCCAACAAGACTTCCCACTGCAGACAGAAATGGGAGAGCAGCCAATAATGCAGGTAGGAAGCCACCTTGAACGCGCGGTATAAGTTTCGTTCTTGTTTTTCTACTATTTACATTCTTCTTTCTGTTACGATGGAATTTGAGGGCTGATCCCTTAGATGGTTTCCTGAGAGTTTTCAATTTCATCGCATTCATTACCAGCCAAGAAGCGGTACGTTCAGAAAGAGGTAGTTCCTTATTTCTAGCCAAATCCCAAGCTCCCCACTCAAGTTTCTTGTCAGCCTCGTATCTTTGTTTATCGTCTTTAGTATTGTGATACGTGTGATCGTGTTGATAACAGAGTTGGTCTAAAAAATTAACTCCTCGCTGTCCAACACTTTGTCTCTTCTCAAAGCGTGTACCAGGTCCGCAAAATTGATATCCACCAGGAAGATGTAGTTCAATTGGAAGTGAATCTATTAAGCGATTTACTATACCACGTCCTCTCGGTTTCTCTTTCACCTTCATAATGGTTAGTAATATGGTTATCAACTTCATTATATATAGGAACTGTTTCAAACTAGTTCTTTTTCATCAATCCAGGAATTGTGAGTGCCATCGAACCCCAACCATTTTACGTATACTCAGGGTTCGTGCCGGTCAGGGAAGTCAGGGAAGTCATGGAAAAGTCAGGGAAATATAAATGGGCACTGGAAGTCATGGAAAAGTCAGGGATATTGGATTTTGGTCAGGGAAAAATCTCAAATCGGGTGCAGAATTGCGAAAAATCCATGATACGCGTCGAAAACCCCTTTACCTTTGTAAGGTATGGTTTATCCCCCCAAAAACAACTCCGTTGTAAAAACTGGCCCGCCAAAAAACCTCAGCCGCAAAAAGGAATGATATCCATTTTGCCCGCCAGCCACGTATGTAGGATGCTCGGTGCTTCGCACCTCGCTGTTGAGTGTGCATATTGAAACCTGATCCTCCTACCCCTAACCTCCACCGTCAATGTGTTCCTGTTCCCTGTCTCCTTCCCACAACCCCCTCTCACCCTTAGTCCCCCTCGGTTTCACCTAATATGTTTCCTCTGTTACACCAGCAGGGAGCTTTACGCTTCTTTCAATGCTGTTGGCGGGAGCTTTTTGCCAGATGAACAAGCCTGAATTGAAGCATTACTTCATTACAGTTGTACCACCGCTGATTACTCGTGACCACCAGTAATACTTATGTTAGCTTGTTCATCTGGCAAAAAGCTCCCGCCAACAGCATTGAAAGAAGCGTAAAGCTCCCTGCTGGTGTAACAGAGGAAACATATTAGGTGAAACCGAGGGGGACTAAGGGTGAGAGGGGGTTGTGGGAAGGAGACAGGGAACAGGAACACATTGACGGTGGAGGTTAGGGGTAGGAGGATCAGGTTTCAATATGCACACTCAACAGCGAGGTGCGAAGCACCGAGCATCCTACATACGTGGCTGGCGGGCAAAATGGATATCATTCCTTTTTGCGGCTGAGGTTTTTTGGCGGGCCAGTTTTTACAACGGAGTTGTTTTTGGGGGGATATCACATCTTTTTGCATGGCTAGTTTTCGAGTGGTACTTGTACAATACGGTTCAATTTAACAAAAGTACCTACGAGGTAACTAGTAAATTTTTTCCTAATTGAAGTTTTATCCTACTCGAAATTTTGTAAAACCCCTGCAAATTCTTGACACAACGGTTTATTATCTTCTATGAGCAGAAAACCCTTCAGTCTGGATCACTAAATGATAAAACGTTAGTTACTTTACAGTAGAGTGCATATTGCATTGTCTTCCATCCTCGACCCATGTTCAACATTTCATGTCATTCATTTATAATTAATTTTTCTATCGTTTTTTAATTTAATTTCTGAACTTGAATCAAATGTATATGGAAAAACGTTACCGTTCTATGTAAACCACTCATCTCTGTACGATATCATCGCGAGTATATTAGAAATAATTCAGAAATAATCAGAAGAAGATGAGATGAAGAAGGGATGAGATGAAATGTGGTCATACGAGGAGGTGATGGTTATGTTATGACCAAGTTTGACTTAGTACTTAGTTTGACTACGTACTATATTGAAGTGGCTGAAACGTACAAGGTGAGCTCTGTGCAGGTTCAGTTAGCAGTCATTGAAGAAACAGCAAAGCAGGCGTGCAGTTATATAGCAGATAACATGACTATGAAGCAGTAGCATGAATGCAGTCCTATGACGGGCTGAAAAACAATATAACAAAATTAAATTGTGTACATGCTGCAACAAAAGTGGAAGTTCTTCCCGGTGGGGGGGGGGGGGGGGGTTGCCATAAATGTAATTGAACATAAACCTCTGATGTGAAAAAAAAGTAAATAACCACATGCATACAAGTAGAGGGAAAAAGTATGTTCTGGCACAGGGGTCACCCTGCCAAGGTCAGGGTAGGCAATCCCGCAATACAAGGGCTGACCCGCAATGCAGGGGCAGACCCGCAATACACGCACCTCGCTGGGTCACACCTGCCAAACACATACCTCGTATGGGTGTTGGTGGTGGGGTAATTATTTTCAGTATGTCATACTGCGAATTAGCATACCTTTAATTATTTAAAGTATGGTACACTGCACATTATCCTACCTGTCATTATTCACTGACCCACAATACACGTACCTCGCTGGGTCAGACCAGCAATATACATACCTTGTATGGGTGGTGAGGTGGAGTGATTTATTTACAATATGTCGTACTGCGAATTAGCCTACCTTTCATTATTTACTGTACACCATACTGCGCTTCAGACTACCGGTCAGTATTCACAGACCCGCAATACACATACCTACTTGTGTTTTTTTTGTGATGAAAAAAAATTATCTATTGGAGTTTCGGATTGGGTATCAGGTCTTTTGCTTCGTCGCGACACTAATCAATGAGCTAACAATAGCTAAATCATAATAGTGATCAAATATGATAATAATGGTAATAAGTGATAATAATGATAATACCTAGTTGATCAAAAAAAAAAATTTTTTTTATACGTACCTGTTCGAATTTGTAGTGTGCTAGGATATATAGATTTGGTAGGAACCTTCGGTAGAGTATCATGCAGGAAAAAACCTAGTTCAATCTCTACCTGTATTTAGTACATAATATTTCCTACAAAATGTGAAAAAGATTTCCTAAAGTATCGGTGGTATTAACTATATTCGTACTAAATGTAATCGTATAGGTATTTAATTGTTAATTCGGGAGTACTAGACGCCTAATACATACTATTTGTGGTAAAGAATAAACGTGTAATATAATTAATCGGAAAAATGTTAACGCGTTACTCGATGAATTATATCACTTCAATAATAAAGTGATTAAAAAAAAAAAAAAACATCAAAATATCCTCCCGTGGGAGGTGTCCTGGTACTGCAGGCTCCGTGGTGGAACATACAAAATTTGCTATATTAAATTTAGTTCAATGCTTCAAAGGGGTTTTATATCAATTTTGCATGTTTATAGCGTTATTTATAGTGTGTGCCTTTCTTAGTTAAAAGCTCCATCACCAACGTCAAGGTGAAGGCACTTCGATGGAGTCCTACTTACATACTACTGGATTCCTACTTACATACTAAAAATTCATACTGCTTGAGGTCATAACGACCACGCTAGAGTCCCATTTATACAAGTCTATCTCTAAAATAATTATTACGTTTTTTAGTGTTACTGGGGGATTTCGTGTTTCCGGTATACCTATAGGTATGTCTCTAAGAAATAGTTATACCATTTTTGGGCGAAATTGGGAAATACTGGGGATGCCGTGTTTCTGGTAAAAACATTTCCATAGATATAACCATACCTACCTACCATTTTGGACCTTGAATTAAGGGATTGCCGTGTTTCCGGTAGGCTGTACCATTTTGGGACAAAATTAGGGACTAATGAGGACGCCGTGTTTCCGGTAAGAAAAAGTCCATAGATGACCATAACTACCATTTCGGGCGTTTATGTTTCTGCCGTGTTTCCAATGGCAGCTCTCATTGACTCTTTTCATCTCAATTAAATAGTCTTTTTTTTCATCACCAATAGGACTGTTTGTCTTGACTGGAGAATACTGCGGATCATTGTAACCAAATCATTTTGGACAGGGTATGTATACAAAAAGAGCATTTGTGGGGGTGTGAGTCTGGCAAAGGCGCATAATGATAATAGAACTATTAACAGAATTATTTAATTACATAGTTTTATACATACGTGATATTATTATTTAATTACATGGTTTTATACATCAATTTTTCTATACTTAGTATTTTGTTCTGTCTGAGTTATTCCAAGTACCCATGAGCAACTGTTGAGACTCCATCTTCCAATATTTTTCTTTTTGTATCAAATGGGGATAAAGCAATTTTATTAACTTGCACCGTTGAAAGGTTGTGTTTTTTAGACTGGATAACAACCATCTGCTTCCTGATTATATCCATTGAAAATAATGAGTTGTAATATTCTTCAAATTTTATCTCCTTTTCAACCACATTCCTGCTAATACCCTTGATTTTCTTTATCTCTCTTCCTCCTTCTGTCAGAATTTCATACATTTTTGCTCTCAGAGCTATAAATGCGGAAATTGTTTCCCCATTCATTTCATCTTTGAATTTACCAAGTACTTTTTTATTTTTTAAAGAGAAGCATGGATGATCTTGAGGATAGTCAGATGTGTCCATGTAGTCTATCATATTTAGTATTTCGAGGTATAAATCATCCGTTTTCATCGCATATATAAAACTATCTGTATCCATATAGCACAATTTCAATCTTTCATGTCCAAATTTCGGTAACATTATATCATAATGATACTCGTACATCGTTATTTTTGAAATATCGAGTATGCTCATACCAATGTATATTGGTTTGTTGAATACAACCGACTTTTTAGCCATATGCACAGCTGCTAGGTTTTCACTGTATATGGTTGAATCTAAAAATTCTGGTTTTGCAATAAGTTTTTCCAGTCTTTTAGGATCTGACACAAGTTTTATGGCTAGCCGATTCCTAATGTTCTCCATTGTTTTTCCAAAAATAGCGTTATTCATTAGCTTGAATAAGTCTTTTTCAAAATTGTTTTTAGCACTTTTTCTTAATTCAGTATTGAAGTCTATGTATGGTTTTAACCATCGTGATTGATTGAATTTCAATATCCGGTGGATTTTAGTAACTTTCAACCCGTGAGTGATAGCTTGCTTTAACGCCATATAATGTACTACATAGCGTTCACGCTTACCCAGGTGAGGTGTAAGTTTTTTGTTCATATCCCCCGGTGGTATAATATTTTCTGCAAGAAACGGAAGATCATTGTGTGAATTGTGTAGGTGTTGAGGGTACTCGACATCCACTTCCATGATGTACCCATATTTATCATCTTCGTTAATCGCCGATATATCAACATCTTCTTCGCACCACTTGAATGCACCGTAAGGTAGAGGTTTTGACATAGCGAATCCATACAAGTTGTTGCAGTCCTGGTATGTGACGAATGTAGATTCTTCGTTGGGGTCGTAATCCTTTGTATATTTGTTGTTTGCTTTCACATATCTGTGGGAGGCTTGACAAATTCCACCTCTTATTCCTTTTTCGATCATCAAAATCTGGTCATAATCAGTAAGAAGTTGCAGTCGGATTCCTGTATATTTTAACATGGCATCCCATGATAACCCAGGTAATGTAAAGTAGTGAGCTGGATCGAGTTTATGGCTTTTATGGATTGTTCTTCTGAAATTTTCAAAAACATCTGCTAGCAGGAGAACATCTGTTTTGAGGTAGTGATCGCTATACTCTCCAAGAGTATTACAGTTGAAATGATTCCATACTGTTTTTGCATGATGATAATCTTCATCCGTGATACCACTTTTATTTAATTTGCTGTAGAATGCTTCTTTAGGAGGTAGAGAGGTTTCTTCCAACTTTTTCCAGCTCGAGACGTATTCATATGGGAACACTCCTTTCCTTTTCATCAGGGCCACATCTTCAAGAGAGTGAAACTTTGACGTCTCTTTGAATTCAGGAACGTTTTTTGCCAAGGCGTCTAGACTTGCAGACATGAACCTAAAGGTATCGATGTATCGTATTCTGAATCCTCCTGCTACTTTTTTCGTGAAGGAGATGTACTTTTCTTCGGAGTTAGGGATAACCTCAATCTCTCGTTCGTCGTATCCAAGCTCCTTGACAACGAAATGTGAGTCGTATCCCGAGAAATTATGTATTAGGACTGGTAAAAATTTCGGATTCTGACATCTCAGGTTACAACTATTGTGTGCTGGACCTCTGTATTCACCAGTTATGTGACAATGATCACGCACTTTACCATCATTTTCAGTAAATTGTAAGTTACATAAGTAACATTTCACTGCAGATTGAAAGTATGTTTCTTTTTCTTTAGAGAGCGGTGTCATTGGAATTTTCATTGAATAGGCTGTCGAGATTGTCTCTGCAATTTTTTTAATTTGTTGAACAAAGTGAGAGACTGCATCCTTTCCTCTGTAGACGATCGGTTCCGATGGTATGTCTAACTGCACATCCTCAACTTCATCCAATTTCTTAACATAGAAACAATAACTCATTGGTACGTGTCTATGAATTGTTTTGGTGCAGGATTCCGTCGGCTCTTCTGCTGCTGGTTCCAATATTGCCTCAAAATCGGCATATATGACGTACGGAACTCTCAAGATTCTTTCAGGATGTTCAAACTCGATGTATGGTTTTTTCGTAGGCATTTCTATTCTAACCGCATTATTCTCCATGCAGTATTCAAGATGTTCAGTCAACTTTTCCTCTTTCGGTTTACCGTATTGATCATCGAACTTTGTAAAACACCTTTTACAGATGAGTATTTGACTGGTGTGTTTTGTCAACTGTCTTACAACCAATTTTTCAAAATTTTTTATGTAAACATAATGGTGTGTACCTGAGTCGTCATTTATGAGTAGAAGGTCCCGGTGATCAGCTAATTCTTCTTTAACAACTTTGAGTGGATATACTTTGCAATCTTTCTCCAGTCCATATACATTGATCGAAATATTGTTGACAGTCTCGAATTTTTTAATTTGGTGTAGAGGTGTTGGAAAATCGATGCAGGAAAAGTCATATGGATGATCAAGATTGAAGTATTTGCTCACACGGTGCGCATTTTTGGTAATAAATTTGGCTAGAATGGAGTACTGGAAGCATAATTTGTCATTATTCCTCACATTCACGCAAGCCTTTTTACTTTCAATTTGAGTTGGAAGGCGGATGTAAGTGCTTCCCACAAGAGGATTGTTTTTATTGATTCTTAAACGTAATCCGTCTATATTTTTCAAAGACCATCCGCTTTTCATCAGTTGGGCCTCTTCCATTTCGTTTTTCAATTTTTCGTTAAATTTCTCGATCACGTCATCCAGATTTGTATCAGTTTGTATAGCCTTATTTCTTGTTTTGAATGCTTTATCTTGCACTTCGTCGTTCACATTTTTAAACGTACACTCAACAATTACATTAACCTTGATCGATGTGAATTCATTCAAAGCTTCTCTGATTTTGATTTTAACCTCCTCCTGAATTTTCGAAAGAAAAGTTGGTAAATCAGCAGGCGAATCATTTCGAATAAACCATGATTGCAGTCGGTTTTTAAAAGCGGTATGATATTCATAAGCCTTACCTCCTCCTATTTTTTCCATTAACTCTCCCTTCTTCGGTTCCCACAGCTTGAGTTTTTTAACCAGAGGTGGTCCCCCACATTTATTCTCATGTCTTTCAAAACTTGCACGGTGTTGGAGTTGAAACTCTTTTCCGCAATACACACATTCCAGATTGCCACGACATTCCAGAATATGTCTCAAGTATTGATTGACAGGAATCACCTTCAAACACTTTTCACAAACACTATTCTCCATTTTCGCGAGAGAGATGTTCACTGCTTGGTGGTCGATGAACTAATGATTTCATCTCAATCATGAAGCCTTTATATAGGTGGGTCACAGCCAGGGTTACCAACTTTTATTCGGAGTCAAAAAAGTACGGTTGGCAACCCTAGTCACAGCCTTCTATATATCGAGGGGTCACCACAGCCTTCTATATCGAGGGGATCACCACAGCCTTTTATATTGAGGGATCATCAGCCTTCTATATTTGATATATCAATGGTAGAGGGAGGAGATATGACATTTTTGTAGTGGTGGGGGTAATGAAAATGGAGGTGGTAAATGAAACTTTTATTTCATATTACTTCTGTAAAACAAAAGGAAGTAAGAAATCATTCCACCTTATATCTCAGATAAACTGAGGGAGTACTCGTATTTGATTCATCATGTTATCAACCGTCATCCCAGCCACTGAATGATCAGATTTTGGTATACAGCCTGGTATTGTTAACCATTTTAGCGGCACACACCCGTATCTCTCAGATAATCTGAGGGAGGTATGGGACCCAAAGGTCACTGGAACTATGCCATCTGCACACTAGGTTAACGTACTGGCTGCAACGCATTATCTGGGGAACAGGAATCAATCGAAGTTGATTCTTTACAGATATGATGAGACATTAGGAATACTTTTGATGGTGGCCCAGGGAATCGAACCCTGGATGTCCAGATGGTAGGCGGATGCACTAACCACTAGACCAAAGTAACCAGACATTGAGTACGTTGTTGGACCTTCCACTAATATTAGCTAAATTTACTATGAATTCACTCATTTTCTTCTGGTAGGTATATTGATCACTATACCCAAATAAAAAGGTTCTTTTTAAAGTATAGCAATTTAAAACAATAATTGTTATAATTATAATCATTATTATTATGAGGAAAACGGAAAGTACCAACATTTTTTTGAAAAACTCAAATTTGGATACCCAATTTTGGAAAATCCAAAATGATACCAAGTGTGGGTACTTTTCTGGTTCAGGTTATGTGAACTACTTTTCTGGTTATGTGAATTATGGATCATGACAGGAATCAATTAAGTGGGAAACGAGACAATCTCCATGTTTCCAAAATTTGTAATAAATGACTCCTTATTGCCGTAATATATCGTGGCAAAAGGTCTCGTTCGCGGGTTGGATACATTTCAAAAGGGTTTTATTGTTTACTGACCCAGAGGTTTCAACCTTCTTGGGAACGTTACCAAAACGTTTTCGCTTAGCATATTCCATAAATGTGTTCTCATAAGCGGAATATCATATTCAATTTGGTCTGGGTCTTCTTTGAAATAAAGTGAAACTGCAAACGCTATCGCAAACACACCACAATCAGTGAGGTTAGGTTGTTGCTGAACTTTGTGATAAATTATTGGCGGGGAAAAAGGGTATAATTTATTAATGTAGATTTTGTGGCTGACGTATAATGATTTGTTATTCAAACTGTCGTATATGTGTAAGTGGTTTCCATCGTACCAAGTGCATATCCAGTGACCGACAATGTCTGCCCCTGTCTCACCCCCAAATAAGATTTGTATGTTTTGTTTATTTTTGTCAATTTGTTTAATGTGTTCTTGCAGTGCATCGTAACAGTATAACACATCTTGATGGTTGTAAACAGCCCCGTTGTGATGCTGATGTTGTAGCGAAAATGCGTTTAGCAACTCGCCGAATCTGTTGATTACCTGATCTTGTAATTCCGAGCCTTCCGTTAATACGTTTTCTTCATCTTTTACTCCCAAAGTGAATCTAAATTTTTTTCTAGTTACGTTATCAGGACGCACATTGAAGGAGTTTATGGAAACTAGATTATCTACGGCTCGTTTCTCTGGGATTTCGCAAAATAATTCTTTAGTGATGACATTATCTTTTCGTAATTCATTTGTTATTAGTAGCGATTTTATCGGTACTTCACTTTGTTCTTTATTTTTCAAAATAAATGCGTACACGTTTTTTGCACCGATAGGCCAACGTTCCTCTGTTATTTTGTCATCATTGGCGCAAATCCATTTTGATCCCCCACTTCGAGTGAATGACTTATAGTGACCTTCATGTATACTCGTGCCGTAATGGAAAATTGCAGCTATAGGAATGTAGGTTGATGCAGCTATTGATATTGTAGTGCTGGGAACTTTCGTAATTCTGAAATCCGGTATTTTATTAAGATTGTTGTCAAAGTTCATCAATTGAATTATTATATAATTAGAAGCTGACGTAATATCACATTTCTGGCGGGCTTGTCCCGCTGTTCCACACGTTGTGCACTTGTAATCCTCTAGGGGCGGTCCCCAATGTCCTATAGTAGCTGACACCATTTGCGCTAATGTTTTTGTGCCTGCCCTGAAAGGAATTCTAAGAATCCTTTCCCGCACTTCTGTGTTCTTAGCGCTGTGGCAATTACGGCAGATTAAGCTCTCTGTACTTGTAAAATTAAAGATGGGTTGCAATTGAATGCACTTTTGGAACACATCTTCCAAGAACTGTACCACATCTTGCTGTTCTCTTGTTGAGTATTGCACTCCTACCAATGATCTTATTTGTCTTGTGTTTCCTACGATCCCACTTTCATATAAACTTAAATTATCTTTTAACTGTTCAGGTATTTCATCGCTAGATTTTATTACGTTTCGTACTTCGTCACAAGCGTACAAACATTGAATTGCTGAGTTCGCATAGCATGAAACGCCGTCATCGTTTGTGAACCCAGTGATTTGTTGAACTGTACATTTTTCGTTGGATGTTTTCGTTTTCGTCGTCTGTTTAGTGGCGGGAGGATTATCATAATTTATATCAACCTCTGTAGTAGCCCATGTTCGGTCTCTGCGGTATATTGTACAGTTTCCCTTTGGTACTAATGTGGGAAGGTCTGGCCTGTAGACGGCTCGTAAACGGTTATATTCCTCTACTGCTGACTTCAACGACTTGATATTTTTTGGGTTGAAATTTATTAAATGCAACCCCTCCATTGATGTAACTCTCGAGAGGGCAACATAAGTCTGAGCACAGGAAAATATAGATTCTCCAATGTCCATGACAGCTGTTTTCAAACTTAGGCCTTGGCTTTTGTGAATCGTGATTCCATAGCTCAATGTTATAGGAAATTGTTTTCGAAATACAAAACATTTGTCTATAATTTCAAATTTCGTCGTTATTCTTTCTAAGCTGTGTAATAAACCATTGGCAAATAGTATCACGACATTTTCAACGTCATCATCAAGTCCGTATTTGACTTCTTTTATTTCTCCGATTGCCGAATTCACTAAACCTTTAGTTAAATCGATATTTCTTCTTAGCATGACTTTAGCTCCAACTTTGATTGTTATAGTAGTTTCCATGCCAGCTGTTCGTGAACAATCTACGCGATACTCTTCGAGTAGTTTGCTGACTCTCTTTCGCATGTAAGGCCGGCAATCGATAGAATCTCTTGCGATTAATTTAATCTCATCACCTTTTAGTCGTGATAACATTTCTTTATTTAAATTGTTGCATTGATTTCCGGTTGCACACAAACATGTTGTGTCAAATGGCAAATCGGCTAAATAGTTCCCTATGTCTTTCAACCTTTCCTGAGCAGTTTTCGACATCATAGGTATCAGTCTCTTTTCTAACAATTGTATATCTTCCGCTCCCAGAGTGCCCACCCTCACTCTTTCTAATAGTTTTGCATAATTTAGGTCCTTTGCTTGGCGCATATTTATCGTCAACTCGTCATATTTGAACAACTCCACCCATATATTTGTTGTCATGATAGACCCCACACATTTGGTTAGAATTTCGGAAGAAATATTCACATATGGTGGTTCCTCATGTACGGGTGGAAGTTGGAGAAGGTCACCAAATACTAGAATATTTTTCTTGCCAAACCAACCATCATTTTCATCATTTGTCCCAAATATTTCTGACAATCTAAGATGGATATATAGGAGTGTGAGGTTAGATACCATCGATATTTCATCTATAATGAAAAGAACTACATCTTTCAATTCATCTCTCATAAGTTTAAGTACATCATTTGATAATGGGCGATATTTAGGTGTTTTACCGTGCTCTACAGGCAACTGAAATTGTCTATAAATGGTTATTCCGGATACATTATAGGCGCTCAAGCCTGTTGGAGCTGAAACAGATACTATTGCTTTTGGCATTTCCCTATTAATCCAAGCACGTAAATTTTGTATCAGGTGACTCTTTCCGGTCCCTCCTACACCACTGACATAATACCTGAGAATTTGTTTATCCTCAGAATTGTCGGATACGACTTTCGTTACATAATCAAACACCCTACTTTGATCTTCATTTAATTCCTGCCGTATTTCTTCAATACTTTTAGTTATATCTGCGGCATTTACAGCGATGAGTCTCATGTCTCCCATGGCTTCGCCTACCTCGTTAACTATAAATGCATCTACAGCTTCCGGGCCTTCTGCCTCGGGGGAAGCTTCATTATTTTCGACTTCGTTCTTTTTGATTTCTATAAACTCTTTTGCGTTTTCTAATGCTTCTTGGATTTCTCGTAATTTTTTGTCATAATTCGCAGCATTAATTAAGATGTCCTTGGATGCAGCGAAAGACTCCGCAAATGTATTTGAATTTCCTTTCAACTCCAAGACATCTCTCCAAGGCTTGAACATTAAAAGTAACGAATAAAAGTATTTTTCGGGTGTTTGTCGATAACTAAATTTGTAGTGGTTAATGAGATAGGGTCGTTGTCTCCTAATGAGGTGATGTTTATTGTCAATTTCATAAGTCTCACGTTCCGTTTTCAAAGGTGTTGTCTTCATATCGTACCAACGGCTCACATCGTACAATGATATATTCTCTAGCTCCTTTGGTCTTTTTGGATAATAGTCATCGACCCAGTTTTCGAAAAAAATATTAGTCGATTCACCTTCGAGACTTTTTAGTTTACTTAAAGGCAATAATCGTTTTCTGCGCAACATATTAACATCCAACCATCTGATCGTCGTGTCAGGGTCAGTGCCATGTAGGGGAATTCCAAGAAGCGTGTCACTAGCTTCCAGTGCACCGCATTCTCTGCTATTGAGTAGTCTTAATCCTAGGCTAAACAACCTGGAACTCAAAGACTTTGTCGAACTTATATCATTGAACATATCCCCAACGTGGCTGTTTTCGCTCTTTGTCGTATATTTAGTGATATACCAATTCAATATAGTTGATTTTTCTCCAATGAACTGTAAATCAATATTTCCATCCCAAGCTAAAAGCATAGCGGGGTTGTAGTCGTTTATATATTGTTCCCTTGCGGTACGTTTCAAGTCATACAGTCTCCCTTTTGATTGGAGAGTTTTTCTCGACACAACCGCCTCAACAACATCACGCAGATGTAACGAATCAGACACTGGGCGGGGGAACCCAAACCTGCACATCTTTCGAAAACCTGATTTAGTCTTTTTATTTCGCAAACAGTACGAGTTATGGTTGTGGGTTTGGTATTGCGTGACTCTCTGGTAGAGTGTTGGTGACAAACTACCTATTGGCAATGCGCAAGTTACGAATTTCC
>OY986048.1:11506060-11576894 GCA_963920205.1 Stenodema calcarata | reverse complement strand
AGGGTTCCCCTCAGCCCAGTGATGTGAATTGTGGAAATTAAATTCTCCTCTTCTGGTGAACGTACTCTCATCGGTACATAAAATTTGAGTAATAGTTGCTGTCACACCCTCGTCTGTGAACCAGCTACAAAATTCAACCCTTTTTTGATTGTCGACGGGAAGAAGATGTTGGGTAGGTGTGTTATCACATGGGTAAGGGTGTTATCTATCTTCAATACTCGGCAAATAGTTGTCCTGGAGGTTGTCAGGACCAAGGAGGCTCGACAAGTACTACTTTCTAGAAGTGCTTCGAAGTATTCATGAAACGCTTGCAGATCTTTGAACATTTCTTAATAAGCTCCTTCCCACATCAACTCGTGAAAATGAGCCGTATTATAGCAAATTCCGGCGGCACTTGGTAAATACGGAGGGGTGGGGTTTTCAACAACAGGGGTAGCGCTAAGAATACACCCTGGCAGCCGCCTCAGCACTCATATTAGCCATTCCGTACACCATGCAAATGTCCGCATACTCTTCGTTCGTGTATGTCCTAGGCATTTTTAGGACAAACTGAGTTGACAACAGCGATTCGAATAGTTCATACCAGCGACATAAATGTTCTTGTTTCATTTAGTTGCGGATCAACTGGACTCTGTCCAGGTGTTGAGGCAGGACTTCCACTTGCCCCACCCGAATATCTATTATAGATTAATATATAATATATTAACTATCGTTCTTATTTCCCACCAATGTGAAATATAATTTTATATAATATAATAATAATAATATAATATATTTCACGTTGATAGGAAATAAGAACGTTAGTTAATACATAGATATTCGGGTGGGGCAAGTGGAAGTCTTAATTGAAATGGGTACGGAATGACTCATATATTATATGACAATCAACTCCCATCATGAGTTATGTTGATAATGAGTTGAGTCTTCCTTTTACATGAAATGTTGACAAGATTGTTGTTGAAAAACTCTGCAAATTCTTGACACAACGGTTTATTATCTTCTTTGTACAGATCACCCTTCTGTCCAGATTACTGAATGCTAGATTAATTATTATTATGAATTATCATTAATTATTAATAATTATTATCAAGTAATGTAAATTATTAATAATTATTGTTGGTTATTAATAATTTTTATGCTTCATTATTAATAATTATTATTAAATATTATTTATTAACTCGTTATTTGAAAACCATCTGCTGTTTGAATCAGCTGAGCCTTTTTGAAGATTGAACCGACAGGCTGCCTCACGATTCACTCTCATGTTGACTATTTTGTATCTGCTCCAACATTCAACTGCTCGTACAAAGCTGTGGACGGTCTTAAAACATTCTAACAAATAATCTCTATCCAAATATGAAATAAAAAATACACCGTTTCATCTGAATTTTTCGAGTTTTGGAATTTTCAAAATTTCAAAATTCGTTTTGAACCCCTTCCCCGTGACCTAGGGTTATGAAAAGTTTCGAGGATCATTATGGGGTTGGTCCGAACCCGTGAAAAAATGTCGTAATTTTAGCTCAACGCTAACTGGGCAAAGTGCCGCGTACGGCGGACGGCGTACGGCGGACGGCGGATTTTTGGTTTATTATCTTCGATAATGAACCATTGGAATCGCCCAAAGAAAAAAATTTTTTAACCCCCCCTCAAAATTTGTTGGTTTACGTTTCAAGATACGTAGATTCAGAAAATCGAATATAAAAAAACTCTGCAAATTCTTGACACAACGGTTTATTATCTTCCTTGTGCAGATCACCCTTCTGTCTATACGAGACTGTATTGCAAATCGGCACCATACCATATTCTCACCGTACTCATACCATACCTTACGAATTTCTTTCCTATCATACCATACTGTATTATACCAAATCATACATACAATAATATACCATACCATACTCATACCATGTCATACAAACCGAGTGAATATTGAAATGTCATCCATTTCTGACCTATATTTAAAATTTCAAGTATCTAGCTCATCATCAAAATTTAATTTGTTTAAACAAATAGGTATTATTTAAACAATTTTACAGACAAGAAACCGAGTGAATCCAGTTCTGTGATCCAGTTCTGACCTATTTTTAAAATTTCAAGTCAATAGCTCATCATCAAAATTTAATTTGTATTATTACAAAAAGGTATTATTTAAACAATTTTACAGATGAGAAACCGAGTAAATATTGCAATGTGGTCTATCCCCGACTCACGGTTAAAATTTCTAGACTATAGTTTACCGGGAAGATGACAAAAGGTAGTTTTATTCTGGGCGTCTGAGGGTTGGGTCACATAACGGCCGTTTTCGACGTGAAAGATTAGTGTTTTTCCTAACCCTTTGCGCGCTCACTGTGAACGAACGGCTGGTCGCACAAAAATCTATTTGGTCTTAAAAGATTCGTAATTCTTCAGGTCATTCAAAAGTGAACTGAAAATTACACGTTTCAGTTAAATATTTTGAGATATGACATTGTCGAAATTTTAAATTTCGTTTTGAACCCCTTCCCCTTGACCTAGGGTTATGAAAACTTTCGAGGACCATTGTGGGGCTGGTCCAAACCCAGAAACCGAATTTCGTAATTTTACCTCAACGCTAACTGGGCAAAGTGGCGCGGACGGCGTACGGCGTACGGGGGACGGCGTACGGCGTACGGGGGACGGCGTACGGCGTACGGCGGACGGACGGATTTTTTTTTATTCGATTTTCTGAATCTACGTGTCTTGAAACGTAAACCAACAAATTTTGAGGGGGGTTAAAAAATTTTTTTCTTTGGGCGATTCCAATGGTTCATTATCGAAGATAATAAACCAAAATCCGTCCGTCCGCCGTACGCCGTCCGCGCCACTTTGCCCAGTTAGCGTTGAGCTAAAATTACGAAATTCGGTTTCTGGGTTTGGACCAGCCCCACAATGATCCTCGAAACTTTTCATAACCCTAGGTCAAGGGGAAGGGGTTCAAAACGAAATTTAAAATTTCGACGATGTCATATCTCCAAATATTTAACTGAACCGTGTAATTTTTATTTCACCTTTGCATGACCTGAAAAATTACGAATCTTTTAAGATCAATTGGATTTTTGTGCGACCAGCCGTTCGTTCACAGTGACCGCGAAAAGTTTTAGGAAAAACACTAAACTTTCGCGTCGAAAACGGCCGTTATGTGACCCAACCCCCAGACGCCCAGAATAAAACTACCTTTTTTCATCTTCCCGGTAAACTACAGTCTAGAAATTTTAACCGTGAGTCGGGGATAGACCACATTGCAATATTCACTTGGTTTCTCATCTGTAAAATGGTTTAAATAATACCTTTTTGTAATAATACAAATTAAATTTTGATGATGAGCTATTGACTTGAAATTTTAAAAATAGGTCAGAACTGGATCACAATGCAATAGTCACTCGGTTTCTTGTCTGTAAAATTGTTTAAATAATACCTATTTGTTTAAACAAATTAAATTTTGATGATGAGCTAGATACTGTAAATTTTAAATATAGGTCAGAAATGGATGACATTTCAATATTCACTCGGTTTGTATGACATGGTATGAGTATGGTATGGTATAATATTGTATGTATGATTTGGTATAGTACAGTACCTATGGTATGATAGGAAAGAAATTCGAATGGTATGGTATGAGTACGGTGAGAATATGGTATGGTGCTGATTTGCAACAAAGTCTGGTATTTTTTTTTTTTTTTTTTTAATGGGGGCTTTGATAGGCTTATGCCTTTGGTCACGTAGACCTCGAAGTGGGTCTATTGTGACATTGTGCCCCTGTTCCTACACTACAACATTGGTAGTGAGGAGACGGTTTACAGCCTCCTCCCGGATGAAGTGGAGCAGGCTGTTGTCATCGATTTTTGCAACCTCGGAGGGACTGAGGATGCCCTTACCAAGGTGCTTAAATCTTTTGTATGCAAGCGCTGGACAGTTACAGAGTATGTGTTCCGCTGTCTCTGGCTCGCAGTCACAGAGTCGACAGTCATCTGTCCTGCATATTCCCATCTTTTTGAGGTGGTATTTGACTGGACAGTGGCCAGTTAGGAGGCCTGTAACGGCCTTTATGTCCTTCCGGCTGAGGGAAAGGAGAGCCCTGGCTTTCCTTCTGGAAAAGCATACGAACTGCTTGGCTTGTCTCATTTTTGGAGCGCCTTGCCAATGCTTTGTTCTCTGCTTGTCAACCCACTTCCCCACTTCTCGGGCTATGAAGCTCTCTGTAATGCCGAGGAAAGGTTCTGGTCCAGTGGGGTTTGACATGGATGCCTGTTTGGCGAGGCGATCCGCCTCTTCGTTGCCTTCTATACCCTCATGACCCGGCACCCACAGCAGCGTCAATTTGTTGCCATGGGCAGCCATCTTGAGGGAGTTTAGGCAGCTCCAGGTGAGCTTTGATTTTATGGAAAAGGCCGAGATGGCCTTTAATGCTGCCTGGCTGTCTGATAGAATATAGATCTTTGCACCCTTTAGTCTTTTCCTGGCGATCTCCTGGGCACAAATATCTATTGCATGGGTTTCTGCTTGAAAGATGGTGGCCAAGGCCCCAAGGGGCTTAGACAGGCTAAATCTGGGGCCTTTTATCCCCAGGCCTGCTCTTTCATCCATCACTGACCCATCTGTGAACCACAGCAGTGATCCTGGCTCTAATTGAGGCATGCCTCCTTTCCAGAAATCACGATCTTTTATTATTACTCTGAATGGAAGATCAAAATTCATCCTCTCTGGCATTTTGTCAGAGATTGATGAAACCACTGGGTCTACCTTAACAAAGTCAAGGATGGACGCATGGCTCTTTTTCCTGGCAGGATGTTTTATTGCTCCTGCTTGCAGCATCCTCATGGCCCCCAGGTAGGCCACCCTCTGTATGTGTAGATGGAGGGGTTCGAGGTCAAGTAAAACCTCTAGTGCTGCAGTAGGGGCGGTTCTCATTGCCCCTGTTATTCCAAGGCAGGCCTGTCTTTGGAGTTTTGTAAGTTTCTCCATAGTCTTTGCCTGACAGGTTTTCTGCCACCATACCGTTGAGGCATAGGTGATCATGGGTCTGACAATGGCTTTATAAGCCCAGTTGGCCCTCATTGGTGCCAGTCCCCACGTCTTCCCAAGCATTTTGTGGCAGCTCCACATTGCTTTTGTGCCTCTTTTTAGGGTATAGTCTAGATGCTTGTTCCAGTCTAATTTCTGATCAAGCATGACTCCCAGGTATTTTACCTCCCCTGAGAGTGGAATGCTCTTACCTCGGAGTTTGGGAGCCGTAATATTGTATTTCCTTCTGTTGGTGAAGGCAACAATGGTGGTTTTGTCAGGGTTTACATTCAGATTCTCCTTACGACACCACCTTTCAATAATATTTAGAGCGTTCTGAAGTCGCTCTGATAGCGTACTATCGAACCTGCCCCTAATGATGATGCACAGATCATCCGCATAGGCAGTAATCTCATAGCCACACTGTTGCAGCATTGCTAGGAGTTCATCTGCTACCAATAACCACAGAAGGGGGGACATGACCCCTCCTTGAGGGCAACCTCTGTTGGCCATTACAGTGGTGCTCTCATTTCCTTGTGCAGTTGTGATAACACGGCTTACCAGCATAGCCTTCAACCAGTTAATGGTGGGGTTTGGGATGCCCCTCATTCTTGCTGCCCGCTCGATGGAGTCATGGTTGGTGTTGTCAAAAGCACCTCCTATGTCCAGAAAGCAGCATAGGGCTATCTCTTTAGTTTCTAGCGCCCTTTCTATGAGGGAGACGACCTCTGATAGAGCTGTCTCCGTCGACTTACCCTTTTGATAGGCATGTTGTGCCTTTGATATGGGGTGGTCTTTGAGGTGATCATCTTTGATCATCTGGCCAATGATTTTCTCCATGACCTTTAGTAGAAAGGAGGTGAGACTGATGGGTCTCTGTGATTTTGGCAAGGACGAGGAACCTGCTTTTGGTATAAACACCACTCTCACCTCTCTCCATATTTTTGGGATATACCCCAGCGCATAACTTGCAATATAAGTCTTGGTGATGATGGGAGTTAGCATCTCCAGGCCCTGTTGTAGCAGTGCCGGGAAAATGCCGTCCACTCCTGGTGACTTATAAGGTTTGAAGGACTTTATTGCCCATTTCACCTTGTTGGAAGTAAATATCTTTTTGGCTTGTCTGAGGACGCTAGGATATGGTAGGCGGATTGTGTTTTCTGTATCCTGAGCCAGGGCAACTTGGTCCCTAGTATGGTATAGACAGAAGGGTGATCTGCACAAGGAAGATAATAAACCGTTCTGTCAAGAATTTGCAGAGTTTTTTTAATTCGATTTTCTGAATCTACGTATCATGAAACGTAAACCAACAAATTTTGAGGGGCGTTAACAAATCTTTTTCTTTGGTCGATTCCAATGGTTCATTATCGAAGATAATAAACCAAAATGACCATACAGATAACCATATGACGTTGATACTATGAGTAGTCGGATACATTTCCTCTGCTAGGGACAACTTGACAGACGCTCTTATTGGCATATGAAGCAGCGCTCATAGCGAAAACCATTGCAGACCAAAGGGTCCATTCAGGTTTGTTGAGTGGCTTCGCCCTGGGAACAATCGGTCCAGTGTGTTGACTCAACTGCTTCAAGAGCGCAGCCACTTCAGAATCGAACCTTGTTGATTCTAGTACATCATTTGATGGCCTACATCACTGACCCTAACGATGAAAATACTCCAAATTCTTCCACGACGGTTTAATTATTTTCAGGTTAGATCATTGATTTGTATACTCGCACAATATTTTTGCAATCCCAATAAATATACGAAATAATGGGAGAATTGAGTAGAAAATTATCTACCTCTACATATACCCAAAATACCTCATTTCCGTCGACCAGATTAGGGCCAACATTGGTTGGTTGCAAGGTTATCTCATAGATCCCCAATAGCTTAGAAAATGACAACGTGCTATAAAATTGTCAACAGAGTTCCAGGCTGAGCCATTAGAATACTCCAAAACTCCTTTTTTTCTATTCGCCGTGTTCACATCTATAGAACATTCAGAGTCTACACTTCATTAGATAAATTCAATATTATTATAGTTGATCACGGGACTGATATTATACTTATCATTGTCCATAAATGTCAAATCGAAACCGAATCACTCATCTTTTTAGGTTGAGACCAGCGATGGTGATTGAATATTGGCTCATTAGTGGGTGAAATGACAATCCGACGAGAATGACATAATGCGCAAGTATTTCAACTGGGGACGGATCCGGGAAGATCGAGCGTTCACCTTGTCATTAATCATCCAACGGGTTGGGGGCCACTCAACTCGTTCATTGGGAAGAGGATCGAACTGTGCCTGCCTCCTGATGAATTACATCTGGAATTCTCGTGGTTCAAACCACCAACACGAGAGGAAGAGTACAAATTCCAGTTCAATTCAAGATAACACTTAAATCAGAAATATACGACTTATGATTGCTTGCCTCCGTTCCAAATAGATGAATTCTGGTAAATATTTCATGATATATAAATGCGTATTGTTGTTGGAAATACCTTCGTATTGTAGCTTCAAGGATTTGATATTGAGCACATTCGCGACTAGTGCCGGATTTCATACAGGGCTTTCACTAGAAACATTTTGCTTTGGAGTACACCCCAACTTCGAAAGATTTGTTGATCCTCGTATAACAGAGCAACCAACTTCGTGCTAGGGGCTTCGCCTACAACATTCCAACTAATTCATGAACCATTCCGACCCTCATGAAGCCTCGCAGGAACAGAAATAGATGACTCGATGCGAAGGAGTGGAATCGCAACTACATATGAGTTGAATTGATTAGCTGATAATATCGATCCGGATTACGTGAATGATAATCCTATCAAGTGGAGTACCATACTATGATACCTAAATGTCAACCTTCTCAAACTTTTTCGTTTCCCATTTTGAATTTGAGGTTGCGAGAGTGGTCGACTTTGTCAAGGGAATATGCCGACCTCGAGCCTGGACTTGTGCTTTTTAACAGCAGTTACAAAATTCTAATATATTGGTCAATTTAATAATTGACCACTGCAATCATTGAATAAATAACAATCTAACCGCTAACTAACGTTCTAACAAATCAATTCAAGCATTCAAAAGCATTGTAAAAGCATTCAATCTAAAATAAAATAGTAAATATCGTAGGCTTGGAGAGAGTATTGAACAGGTAACTGAGGTTGAGTGCTGTACAGTGCGCAAAGAATTCAGTGAAAACGTTTTGCGTTGCTGTGACCACTTTTCTGAACTTATTATTCTGTTTTACTACTAAACCTACTTTTTCCGTGCTCCTAAGGTTTGACCGAGGGAACGGTAGCCAGGAGGGGGACTGGTACATGATACTTGAGGTTTTGAGTTACACCCCTTGGACTTCCCACGATGGGGTGTTGGATTACGCCAGATCATAAGCGAGCAATTAACGTAAGGGTAGATCGAAGGTCCAAATCCCCATAGTATCTATACCAATACACTTTTTTCAATATTCCATATGAATAAAATTCGAGGTTTCAACAATAAAACTAATTATATCCTCCGATATACTCGCGAGTGTATCGGTGGATAGATCAATAATTGATTACTGCCAATTTATCATTTTATCAATTCATCAATTTATTGTCAATTATCAGTTTTCATTATTGTCTATGTACTGAAGCGTTGTTACATTCATCTGTGATAATTTCTTTGCGCTGGATGTGGTGATACTCCAATTAACATTTTAATTGCACGCATGAGTTGAACACATATGTTTTCGTACCTGTTTTAACCCATTCAACGCGGGTCCCAATCAGCTGTCTTACCTCAGGGACGGAGGTATATCTTGCGTAAATATTTGACATTGCGATTTTTTTTTTCTTTCTGATGGTATTCCTTAGATAAATGTATCAAAGTCATTTCATCTGAACTTTCCATAGATTTTTCATTCGCGATATTCTTGCCAAATAAAGCCTATTTCTAGTTATGTATTCTTTAATGCAATTATAACAATTTATTTGGGAATTTCACTGCTAAGGAAACCAAGCAAACTTCCTGTGTCGACCAGAGCATATTGGCTCAAAATTCAGTAGAGACTTCCTCATCTTCCTGCTTATAAGGAATCCTGTTCCGGCTCTTCCTGATCTCTCATCATTGCCACTGTACAGGAACGTATATTCCTTTTTATCTATCCTCCCGCTACCCCTCCACCTTATCTTCTGAAGTGCAGCTATTTCGATCCTGGACCTCGCCAACTCCTCAGCTATTTCCTGCATCATGCCAGGTTTGAGCATTGTTTGCACATCCCACGTGGCAAGAGGAATATCTAGATTTTTCCGTTTCCATTTTCTGTTCCGTTGAGAGCGCCCAAGTTCTTTCCCATTTAATCGATCCGGCTTTTCCTGTATTTTGTCTTTCGTAACAATGGATTTTTTACTGTGTAGGGTCGTTAGCCCTACACCAAACTCCCAACCTGGAGGACCAGGGGAATAATATCGGCATTCCCAACCTAAGAGGGTTGCCTTCACCACGGCTTCCTGACCCCCTCCCAGCCTGAGTGCTAACTGCCTATTTGAATGGCGGCAGTATCTTGACATGCCACAGTCTCGTCATATTGCCCTTGTGGTATTTGATGTGCCCTGCCTCGGCACCAACGGAGCAGACCTCCCACGCGCTAGTGATGACTGCCGCCTTGGTACGGGACTGCTTATTTGGGTAACCCCTTATTCGCAGCTGTCCACCATATCTCGTGAAGCCTTCACTATCCGCCACCTGTGACCCGCCCAGTAGCTGAGGCTCGCCCTGTGCTATTAACTTATCATAATTATAAATATTTAAGAGGGGTTGTTGCTGGACAGAACCCCTAACAAACGTTCCATAGTACTTGTACAAGAAAAACTAACATCCAATATTAACATAACACATAGGATGTAATATGTATTGAAAGTTTGGATAAAATGTTGTAAAAAAAATAAAATAATAATAATAATAATAATAATAATAATAATAATAATAATAATAATAATAATAATAATAATAATAATAATAATAATAATAATAATAATAATAATAATAATAATAATAATAATAATAATAATAATAATAATAATAATAATAATAATAATAATAATAATAATAATAATAATAATAATAATAATAATAATAATAATAATAATAATAATAATAATAATAATAATAATAATAATAATAATAATAATAATAATAATAATTTTAGATATTTTGTTATTTTCTATAACAGAGTACACAGGTCAAAATCTTCCACAAGAGTGTATTCTATAATTTTTGGAACATATTGTTAACAACATGACAAATCATCTTGTTGTCAACAATCAATGAGAACAAGTTCTGGAGTTGCTTCCAATTCGTATCTTCACACTTCCCCTCGAATGGATTCGTCAACTCTAACTCCGAGTTCCCAAGCACACGAGTGAAATTTGGATCTTGGTAACGGCTTCGTAAACACGTCAGCTGGCATTTCCGAAGTCTGGAGATACTTGATTTCAACTTGGTTTTTGCCTACACATTCCCGAATGAAGTGATGTCGAACGTCTATATGCTTCGTTCTGGAATGGTGCGTCGTGTTCTTTACCAACTGCTGTGCTCCCTGATTGTCATTGTAGATGACAGTCGCAGTGGTTTGTTGAGCTCCCAACTCCTCGAGAAACTGTCGTAGGTAGAGCGACTCTTTGGTTGCTTCTCCGAGTGCAAGGTATTCTGCCTCAACGCTCGACAGAGCCACAGTCTGCTGTTTTCTAGCTTCCCAGGATATGGGTGCTCCTCCGAGTTTGAAGAAAAATCCCGAGTAGGAACGCCTGTCTTGAGTACAGTTTGCCCAATCTGCATCAGCGTATCCCACCAAGGGTTGTTCCGTCTTCTGGAACAGGATTCCATGGTTTGGAGTCCCTTTCAAGTACCGCAGAACTCGTTTGGCTGCTTGCCAGTGTTCGCTGCTGTAATTCGTATTGAACTGGCTCAACGAGTTGACCGCATACGTGATATCTGGACGCGTTGACACTGCCAGGTACATTAATGAACCTATTAATCGTTGATACGGGTACTTGGACATTTCATTGGTGTCAGCGTGTTCAGGAATCGTAAGCTTCAGTCCAATTTCAAGTGGTGTTGCCACGGCTTTTGAGTTTTCCATTCCAAAACGCTTTAGAATGTCTTGCGTATATTTTTTCTGGGACATGAATAGCTTCCCCTCGTTTTGGTTTTGGTTAAACTCAATTCCTAGACCATAGTGAATTGGGCCTAAGTATTTCATTTTGAAAATGTTCATCAAATTGTTCTTTATGTTCTCAACTAACTTTGAATTTCCTGATGCCAGCCATAGGTCATCCACATAAATTGCCAAGATGATGATGTCATTGTTTTCTCGATATTGGTACACACAGGGTTCGGATTTGAGTGGTTTCAGCCCCAACTTTTTCAGACTTTCGTCTAGCTTCAGGTACCACTGACGCCCTGCCTGTTTCAAACCGTAAAGAGATCGTTGTAATAAACATACCTTTTCCCCATTTTTCATACTCTCATTCATTTTCTTGGCTTCATCTATAACTTTTCTCGGCGATTTTTTATCTGTAATTATTTCGCGTAACATCTCTTCGAAATTTTCCGGAATTTCCATAAAAATTTGTTCTTCCAGATTCCCATTCAAGAATGCCGTAGTTACGTCAAATTGATGTATTTTCAAGTTTTCCTCTACTGCCAGAGCCATAAGTGTTCGGATCGAACTCATCCGAACTACCGGTGCGAAGGTTTCATTAAAGTCTTCCCCTTGTCGCTGATTGTATCCTTTAGCGACTAAGCGAGCCTTTTTCTTTTCAATTGTACCATCCGCTTTGAATTTTTCCCTTAACACGACTCTGCAACCTATAACATTCTTATTTTTCGGACGTGGGACTATTTTGAATGTTTCGTTCTCCAAAATTGATGAATATTCTAATTTAATCGCTTCTTTCCAACCTTGAGCTTCCGGACTTGACAATGCATGTTTAACTGTTATTTCAGTTAAATTAGCAATTTCGGATTGGTCTACTGCCTCCTGGAACGTTTCTTCTTCATCAATCTCGGATGTCAATGGAACTTCTATTTCGCGGTAGATTTTTCTAGGTCTCCCACGGTTACCGGTTTTTTCGAGACGTGGTCTCCCTCTTCCGCGAGTCGTCTTCACAATCTCAGGGTTATTCCCAGTTTCGTCATTGTTGCCATATTCATCTTCACTTCGCTCGTTATTTGTTGTTGTTTCAATTGGTTCTGTTCTATCTAGTTGCTCTATTTGTTTTGTTGCTATAATCTCATCGTTCTTTCGTTCATTATCTTCTTCGTTCTGGTTCTCACGATCAAACAAATTTTCAGGAAAGCATTTTTCAGAATCTTTGTGGTCAAAGAATTCTTGCAAAAATTTCACATCTCTTGAGACAATAACTTTTTGCTCATCTTTTGCCCAAATACGGTATCCCTTTGTTTGATCTGAGTAACCCAAGAAGATTCCTTCTTTTGATCGTGGTGCAAATTTGTCTTTTTGCTTCTCTTTGTTTAAATAAAATACCTTGCTTCCGAATATACGGAAATAATGAACGTTCGGAGTCCTTCCAAACCACCGTTTAAATGGTGTTTCACCTCCAATTCCTTTCGATGGACATCTGTTTCTGATATGGTTAGCCGTGTGAATCGCATCTGCCCAAAAGGATTGTGGTAGTTTCGCCTGAATCATCAAACATCTAGCCATCTCGACTAAGCTCCGGTTCTTCCTCTCAGCCACTCCATTCTGCTGAGGAGTGTGTGGAACAGTTAGCCTTCGAATGATTCCATTTATTTCTAAAAATTTGTCAAATTCTTTATTACAGTACTCCGTCCCATTGTCTGACTGGATGTACTTAATTTTTCTACCTGTTTGATTTTCGACTTTGTTCTTGAACTTCTTAAATTCATCCAATACTTCCGATTTTTTGTGTATGAACCTTATTTCACACCAACGAGAATAGTCGTCAATTAAGGTTAAAAAATACTTTCTTCCTCCCTGTGAAGGAACTCTTATCGGTCCACAGAGATCCGTGTGAACGATTTCCAGTATCTCTGAAGAACGACTCGATTGTTTGGGAAATGGTTTTTGAACCATTTTTCCTTGGATACAAATCGTACAGTCTTTGAGGCTTTTATGTCCTGATATATTTATTCCTCTGGCTTTCTCGTTCCCATATAAGTCCTTCAAGTCATTTTCGTTCAGGTGTCCGTACCTTTGATGCCATAATTCCAATTTCGTTTGGGGTTTGATTTCAGCAGCGTTTGCGTTTTCACCAGTCGTACTGATTTCATTGACTTGGTATAACCCATTGATTCTGTTGGCTGTCATTAGTAATGCTCCTGAGCTATTCTGAACTACTGCCTTAGTTTTTGTTAAAATAACTTTGTGCCCTTGATCAGTTATTTTTCCCACTGACATCAGGTTCGAACGAAGTTGTGGAACATACAATGTGTTTGGCAACTTGAGGTTTGTTATTCCATTCCCCACTTTCGCACTCACCTTCACTGGCCCTTTGCCGATGATGTTTGTGGAGGAAGAATCTGCCAGGTTGACCCTACTAAAGTCACAATTTCCAATCGATTCAAATTTTGATTCATCTGCACACATATGAGAAGTGCACCCGCTATCCAAACACCATGTAAATGGGGATGCGCTCATTCCGATTTCCGATGGATAAGTGTGATAGATCGCTTCGTTAGAGGTTTTCACCGACTGTTTATTAAAGCAATTGGCTGCTTTATGACCTTGTTTCTTGCATATGTGGCACTTGTATTTGAATTCTTGTTTCTTTTCATTGTTTTTATATGGTTTATGAAAATTTTTCTTCGCCAACATAACATTTGGGTCCCGATTCTTTTCTTTTCTTGAATCCCATTGTTCAATTATTTTGATTCTAAGAACATCGGGTTTGGGGAGGTCATCACGCGCTTCGATCGCACATTTGAAATTTTCAAAACTATCTGGAAGGTTGTTCAACAACATGATTGTGAGTAATTCAGGGTGGATTACAACTTCCATTGCTTGAAGTTTGTCTACCCCATCGAAGAACTTAGCCAGATATTCACGAGCATCATCGTCTTCTCTCATTTGGTGTAACATGAGTTGTTTCATCAACGATGCTTTTCTGGTAGGTCCTTTTGATAAATAAATTGATTCTAACCTTAACCATAATTCTCTAGACGTTTTACAATCTTTTACTTGTTTGATCTCAGATGGAGAAATTCCTAAAATTATATCTGCACGATGTTTTCTGTCAATTTTATCCCAATTACTGGCAGCGGTATCCCCGGCGGCTCCAGCGCCTTCACCTACTATTGGACGTGGAATTGACCCATCGACATAACCGATACCATCGGTTTTCTCCAAAAGAGCTTTTAAGGCTCGCCCTGTGCTATTAACTTATCATAATTATAAATATTTAAGAGGGGTTGTTGCTGGACAGAACCCCTAACAAACGTTCCATAGTACTTGTACAAGAAAAACTAACATCCAATATTAACATAACACATAGGATGTAATATGTATTGAAAGTTTGGATAAAATGTTGTAAAAAAAATAAAATAATAATAATAATAATAATAATAATAATAATAATAATAATAATAATAATAATAATAATAATAATAATAATAATAATAATAATAATAATAATAATAATAATAATAATAATAATAATAATAATAATAATAATAATAATAATAATAATAATAATAATAATAATAATAATAATAATAATAATAATAATAATAATAATAATAATAATAATAATAATAATAATAATAATAATAATAATAATAATAATAATAATAATAATAATAATAATAATAATAATAATAATAATAATAATAATAATAATAATAATAATAATAATAATAATAATAATAATAATAATAATAATAATAATAATAATAATAATAATAATAATAATAATAATAATAATAATAATAATAATAATAATAATAATAATAATAATAATAATAATAATAATGCCTTGTATACACAATCCTACTTGAGGTTCTCGTCAAGGATGTCATACCCCGGATATATGCATCGTGTAGTCGTTCTGGGTTGTTTCTGCTGTTACGACTTTGAACTCACATTCTTCCCCTAATTCGTTGAAAGCGGCCAGAAATTGATCAAGCGATTCACGCGGTTGCTGGCATCGTGAAAAGAGCCGGTGAAGAGCAAATACTTCGTTAACCGGTTTCACAAGTCCAGTACTTAGCCGCGTTGTAAGTGGTACATGTGTTGATTTAGCGAAAGTATTGGGTGCTACGTAATTAATCCAATGATGCAGTTTACCGGAATCACCTAAATTTTTTACCGAAGCAATAAAGTTAGCGAACGTTGTGTTCCAGTGATGTAACTCGTTCCGAATCAACAGCTTGTCCATTTTTTTCGTGCCAAATAAATTGTTATATTTGCATTAACAATGTATACATAGAAATGGGCAATTATAACACTGGATAATACTCGAAATTTAGGTATCCGAGGAAGGAAATTTGCTCAGCTTCCGAAGATACAAGGCTGTTCACTTCCTCATATCTCGCAATTGAAACGTTTCCTCTCAAAACTTGATGGTTTATAAGACCGAATTTGAGGACATGGTATGTCTATGTGTATCTATACACGCATAAATGCGTATGTGTGTGTGCATGTATGCAGGGCAGGAGTAGCAATCTTACTCACAAATGTTGTAAACCTCGTAGCGTAGACGAGGTGAAGAGATTATCTTCCCCTATCGCATAAAGGTATTGAGCCAGCTGGGTCCCTAACGTGAAAATCGTATGAAGTCATGTAATTACGGATATTTCTCCATCCTACTTTATAACTCTGATGGGGCCATGAGTCTAGACAGGGGCTTATCCGTTCCTTGATGATACATGCCAGCTTGCGTTAGCGAAGCTCCTAGCACCATCCTGCTTCCCCGTTTGTCTTTTGCCATACCTGAACCTTATTGAGTTTCATTATTCGGTGTTTACCCGTCTAGATGGCCAGGGTGGACAACACAACGAGAGAAACCTAAATGCCATTCATGTCCGCTCGTACTTATTAGACTACCGGTGAGGTTTCGCCACTGAAGTCAATTAATCGACGTCAAAGACCAGGAGCCTCTGCTATTTCATTAATGAGATTCTGCATTGTTTGGAGCGACCGCCCACCGGCGGCAACCAGGGAGAGTTTATTATAATATGAGAATGATATTGGGTGGAGACCGATGGGTCACAGGTAGGTATAATTTGCACAGGTATACTCCGCGAACTCTATGCATCAGATTGTTTACTGTTGGAGGTAATTAATTTTTGATTTAGACCTCCAATGGACCTCACCGAATGCGACAAAGTTACTATATAGGCATACACCAGGCCTGTATTTTCAACCGATCTCTCTCGGATCAATACCTTGAAAATCCACGTGGTTGCAGTAGAGGACCCAACTGAATACTAATAAATGGGCTGTTGGTCCGATGAATGGCATGCGCATTCACACGACTTACTGTGATTTTTCAAACTGCCAGTCGTGCCCCATCCTGCATCGGAGCTACGACACTAAACACTAATAAAGCAGGTAGGTAGATAATGTGAACAAAAAATTAAAAAAACTATATGTATTTGAAAGGATGAGAAAGGTGGTCTCTTTGCGGGTTTGTAGGGTGGTGTATTTTGCGCTGGCCCAATCTGTGCTCCTCTACGGCCTGCCGGCTTGGGGCGGCGAATACGCCACCACGCTGGACCCAATAAGGCGTACCCAGAAAGCTTTGATAAGAATTGTAACGAAGAGCAGCTACCTGGAGCACATGCCACCATTATTTCAGAGGGCCCAAGTGCTTTCAAATCCTCTCAGGGTGCTTTCTTCGATAAGACAAGTGTTGAAGGAAAGGTCTTTTTCCCTACCCCGACATGATCCTCCGACCCGTTATCAGGTTTTTGGATCCATGATCCCCTCCCCCGCTGTGCCACAACTACTGGGATTAATAGCTATAGGTATTTCGGGGCTAAATGTTACAAACATTACCAAACAGCTTGAAAATCAGCCTCCTGGAGCATCCACAACGAGTCAACAAGTTGTTGAAATCCCATTCCACTGAGAGAATTTCTAAGAGTAGGTACTATAATTTACTAATTTCTGTAAGAATAATTCAATGATTTCTTTATTAATAAATATGAATTAATTTGTTAATTGGTAAGTGTTGTGTAAGTTTTTTGGATAACAAAGAAGTTCCCATTTACTTTTGTTCATTTCATGAGAGACCTGTGTATGGATAGGAACCGGACTCTTTTCCCTAACTCGGGCTTGTAGCCCACATAGGGGAATATTTTCTTGTGAAGCTATTGTTATTTTTGTACCTATGTATGTTTATTAGAAATAAAGACATTGAAAAAAAAAATTCAAGAAGAGTGAATGTCAAAATTAATACTATTCGCCCCTTCTTAACCTCCTCACTATTGATATGGAGAGTCCTATTTATGTGGAGAGGACGTATAATTTTTGTGGGGAGTTCAACACGGTACGTCTAAATCTAGCCGATGACTGCATGTATACGCTCTTGGATATAAATGCTGAAATGCAAACGGCAACAACGTTTCCATAGTGCGCATACCTGACGTCAATGCCAGCCATTTCGTTAGCTGGGTTCGGGCGATTCGGATTCCATCACGGATATTGCCAGTTTCCAACCCCTCCGGAGCTGATCGGTAAGAGGTTGAGGTATTTGAAACATCACTATTAATTGCGAAATCCGATCCGTTCGACGTCCGCCGCCATTCCGGAGCGGATATTCATGCGCCTTCCTGGTATATCCCGGTTTTTGGAGAGAGAGTGAACCGATTCAGTTGAAATTTAGAAAACATTTCCAAAACCGGAGCTATATCAGTCGATGGAGTGTTAAATCATTCTTTTTTTCTAAATTAATACAATCTAACAGCCTACGGCTAACAGCATTAAAATCAGTCAATTTCTTCGCACAATTAAAAACATCTATTCTACGACTCTCATTACGATCATTTCATTGCATACTCATATTCTAAAAAAGTATGAACTTCAGGGTTTCATGGTGCCCAGAATGATGAAGTATGACGTGTGTCAATAAGTTATCAAACCTCATTTTGATCGCAAATTCAAGGTGCGAAATATAAGACTATAATAATATTATTATGGTAAACGTTTGCTATGAATCAAAATCACCATCCTCTAGAAATTAGAATCCTGAAAGAAGGCTGGTCGGAAAGCATTCAAAAGTTTATTCTGCCCCCGTGTAGCCGTGAATGTCGAGAGCATTTGAAAAGACATTTCAATGGCATCCAGGATGGACTGAAAATGTCCTCATCAATGAAAGCGGTTGAACGATTCACTTTTTTTTTCACTAGAACTCTACACTTGCATGAACCCAAATTAGTGTCGGTTGTATTCCACTCTCCAAACACACGTTCGTGAACCTTAGAAACCAAACAGTATAAAATATGACCTTAACTTATTCAGTAGTTGAGTTGACGGCGAATAAATGACAACTTGTTCCAGCGACACCATTTACTAACAACTGATGTTATCAAAAAAGGTATTCTAGTCATGCAGCATGTCTTACCAAGTAACCAACCTACTCAATCAACCCTTCAAATTTCTACATTATCGATATGAATCCTAATTTGACAACACTTCCCTCTAAACGTGTAGCTATCGACATGAATGTTTACTGTTTTTCATTATCCGCTCGCGGACTTTGTTTGCGTATCCCCGAAAACTAGAGAATAGAACAAGAAAATGGCGCTCTTAAATTTTAAATCTGACCATGAAGAAAAGTAATTTTTTTAAAATGAATTGTAATTGTAATTAATTTATTGTTTGTGTGTGTTTAGCTGAGGAGGTTTTTGTTTTGTGGGTATTCTATGGATTTGCCTTGAATAACTAATTCTATTCTTTGAATAACTTTAGTTATTTGATTTGATTTTCCGATTCTATGTATCTTGAAACGTAAACCCACCAATTGTTTTTCTTTAGTCTATTTCAATGATTCTTTATTGGAATAGACTAAAGAAAAAACAATTGGCGGGTTTACGTTTCAAGATACATAGAATCGGAAAATCGAAAGAAAAAATCCGTTCGCGGCACTGCTCATTTGAAAATTACCGAAAAATCATGGCTCATCATAAACCTACGTCATTAGGGAGGAGTGATCACTGTCAAAGAAGTTCAAAACACCATCAATACCAAGATCAATCAAAAGAAGGCACCTGGATATGATCTGATCACCGGTCAAGTTCTCAAACACCTACCACGAAAAGCACTTGTAAAGATCACGCAAATCATGAATGCCTCCCTCAAGTTACGTTATGTTCCTCAACTGTGGAAACTCGCTGAAGTCATTATGATATTGAAGCCAGGTAAACCTCCTGAAGAGCTAAAGTCTTATAGACCAATATCACTTTTACCAGTACTGTCAAAACTCTTTGAAAAAGTGCTGTATGCACGTCTAATTAAAATCGTAGAAGAAAGAAACCTCATCCTCAAACATCAGTTTGGGTTCCGCCATAAGCATTCCACTATAGATCAGGTGCACCGTATCACTCATATTATTGAACAAGCCCTAGAAGATAAAAAAGTCTGCTCAGCTGTCTTCCTCGACGTTACTCAAGCGTTCGATAAAGTCTGGCACAAGGGACTTGACCATAAGCTCAGACTAATGCTTCCAGCCAAATATGTTGAACTGCTTCACTCTTATCTATCAAATCGATACTTCCGGATCAAACAAGATGATGCTTACTCGGAAGCAAAAATTATTAATGCTGGCGTACCACAAGGAAGTGTACTCGGCCCACTCCTGTACGTCCTTTACACCAGCGATTTGCCTGAACACGAGGGGAACACCCTGGCATCATTTGCAGATGATACTGCTATTCTTGCCATTGGTGAAGACAATCGAGAATCGACCTCAAAACTTGAAAGATCCATCGAGAATCTCCATGATTGGGCAATTAAGTGGAGAATCAAGATGAATGAGGCAAAATCAGTCCATGTTGATTTCACCAACCGCCAAATCAAAATTATACCAATTTATCTGAATGGCAGAGTCATCCCTTATGCCAATGAGGCAAAATATTTGGGTATGACTCTGGATACAAGGCTCCGCTGGAGAGCGCATGTAAAAAATAAAAAAACAGAATTGGACACCAAATTCCGAAAAATGTATTGGTTGATTGGTAGACGATCAAAGTTGTCTATCCAAAATAAATTAACTTTATACAATCAGGTCCTTAAGCCAGTCTGGACATAATATGTGCAATATTATGGTGCACAGCTCTGGGGCTGCACTTCTCAAAGTAATCGGGATATTATACAGCGATTCCAGAACAAAGTACTGCGGTCATGCGTCGATGCGTACCGCTACTCGACCAATAATGATATCCATAACGACCTCGAAATTCCCACAATAAATGAAGTAATAAAAACTCAAGCGATAGCCCATCATCAGAGGCTCCAAGGTCATATCAACGAGGAGGTTGTGAAGCTGCAGGACGTTGATGATCTGCTCAGACGACTGAAAAGACGAAAACCTCACGACCTGTGGTAATAGGGAGTGATGTGTTCATGAAAGTTTGTTCAGTGAGTGTAGTGCTGTGCGCTCCTGCAAATCGTGTTCATTGAAGACACTAAATAGCTGAAATGATGTATAGGATGTGTTATGTATCACAGTCTTGTTTCAGTCACTGATTATTCGTTGTCAAAGAAATGTTGCTAATAAGATGTATTACTTGGTGCAATAAATATTACGAAAAGAAAAAAAAAAAAAAAAAGAAAAAATTAGGGAGGAGTGAAAAAACAGGGTGTGATAGGCTCAAAACGCCGTAATTATCTCTGAAATTTCTAGTTTACCGTTTAGTTTTTTGTTTGTTGTACAAATTGTACAAGTTTTTGTAGAAATTAGAAAATGTTTCAAATCAGTCAAAACCGTCCGGAATGTGGTACCACCAGACGTTCGTTCAGAGTGAGGGCTCAAACGAAGAACCAAGGAAAAATCGTCAAAGTGAGCGTGAATCAAGCGGTGGAACTTAAGGCCGAGTGTTACTTGGTAACAGCTGGTTCAACAACTCGAGGTTTCGTGATATCGAGTTTGCCAATGAGGCAAAATATTTGGGTATGACTCTGGATACAAGGCTCCGCTGGAGAGCGCATGTAAAAAATAAAAAAACAGAATTGGACACCAAATTCCGAAAAATGTATTGGTTGATTGGTAGACGATCAAAGTTGTCTATCCAAAATAAATTAACTTTATACAATCAGGTCCTTAAGCCAGTCTGGACATAATATGTGCAATATTATGGTGCACAGCTCTGGGGCTGCACTTCTCAAAGTAATCGGGATATTATACAGCGATTCCAGAACAAAGTACTGCGGTCATGCGTCGATGCGTACCGCTACTCGACCAATAATGATATCCATAACGACCTCGAAATTCCCACAATAAATGAAGTAATAAAAACTCAAGCGATAGCCCATCATCAGAGGCTCCAAGGTCATATCAACGAGGAGGTTGTGAAGCTGCAGGACGTTGATGATCTGCTCAGACGACTGAAAAGACGAAAACCTCACGACCTGTGGTAATAGGGAGTGATGTGTTCATGAAAGTTTGTTCAGTGAGTGTAGTGCTGTGCGCTCCTGCAAATCGTGTTCATTGAAGACACTAAATAGCTGAAATGATGTATAGGATGTGTTATGTATCACAGTCTTGTTTCAGTCACTGATTATTCGTTGTCAAAGAAATGTTGCTAATAAGATGTATTACTTGGTGCAATAAATATTACGAAAAGAAAAAAAAAAAAAAAAAGAAAAAATTAGGGAGGAGTGAAAAAACAGGGTGTGATAGGCTCAAAACGCCGTAATTATCTCTGAAATTTCTAGTTTACCGTTTAGTTTTTTGTTTGTTGTACAAATTGTACAAGTTTTTGTAGAAATTAGAAAATGTTTCAAATCAGTCAAAACCGTCCGGAATGTGGTACCACCAGACGTTCGTTCAGAGTGAGGGCTCAAACGAAGAACCAAGGAAAAATCGTCAAAGTGAGCGTGAATCAAGCGGTGGAACTTAAGGCCGAGTGTTACTTGGTAACAGCTGGTTCAACAACTCGAGGTTTCGTGATATCGAGTTTCTTATTCAGAGATACTCATTCTGATTACGAAAAGTAGGTAAATTTGAATATTTGTTGGTAGATACTTCTTGTTATAAATTATTGCTGCCGTAGGTTGATGCAAGTAAAAAACCTTGAATTAGATAAATAAAAATACATATTAATTGATTTATCATCTATATAATTTATATTTTATACAATTAAATCATTATTAGGCCGGTCTGGAAAAGTGAAAAGACTATTACCGACTAGTAAGTACCCGTGAAGGAGTGAGAAGTAGGAATTTCAATATTCGTGAACACTTGTTGTATCCAATTTTTAGGAGCGAGAAAACAAAATACGTATTATGTTTGTAATCATATGAAAATGATTTTTCTTAATAAGCAAGAATCATACGTGTAGAAAATCTTGTGTAGGAAATTCAGTTGTGCAGTACTGTGTGTCGGGTGTTATCGGCGAATTACAACCATAGAGGAACAGTATTACGAATAGGTACGAGATGCATGTTGCTAACAACATCTTCAACAAGGGGCGTGTCCCTACTGATTGGGGGAGGGTCTTGATACACATGATCCCTAAGACGGCTGACAGAAGTGACTTAGATCAACACAGGCCCATAGCCCTGGTCAGTACAATAGTTAAAAGCTTCACACAGTGTCTAAGCAAGCGACTAACGGATTGGGCTGAGGAGAATAATATCATCCCTGAATGTCAGGCGGGTTTTAGGCGTGGAAGGGGATGCCGAGACAACATATTCATATTGAACTCGCTGATTGCACTGAGCTTACAAAAAGATAAAGGCAAATTATATTGTGGGTTCGTGGATTACCGAAACGCATTTGGGTCACTACCTCATGAATTGCTGTGGGGCGGAATGGCTGAATTGGGGATTCGCGGAAGGATTTTGGAGGTTCTGCGAGATTTGTACTCTAAAGCTAAGATAGCCATTAAAGCTGAAAACTCGACGACAAAATTCCATAAAGTTGAGCTTGGAATTTTGCAAGGAGATTCGCTCTCACCGTTGCTCTTCAGTCTCTACATACAAGGCCTCGAGCAATTCATGAGGAATAGAGGATTGACTGGGATAAATGTCGGAGGACATTGCGACATATTAATCCTTATGTTCGCAGACGATATAGTCGTATTTGGACACAGCCGGGTTGACATAGGACGAAAAATGGAAGCTTTGGAAGAATATTCAGTGTCATTGGAATTGGCAGTCAACCCGAAGAAAACCAAAGTGGTCCGTTTCAGTAAGGGCCCTCCTCCTACTGGTGAGAACCACATTATGCTAACCAAGGACCGCATCGATTTTGCACAAGAGTACACCTACCTCGGAGTCCCCTTCTCCTCCTCTGGCGTATTCCACAAAGCTAAGGAGGGATTCAAGGCCAAAGGATTGAGAGCTTGGGGTAGCGTACGTCAGGTCTTGGCGATGGGGAGGTGCAGTAGTTGGGAATCCACGTGCAGGTTGGTGGATGCTATGGTCTCGTCGGTTGTTCTGTACAGCAGCGAAATTTGGGCATTACGCTATCTCGACGAACTGGATTTAGTCCAAACAAGGATTTTCAAGAATCTCTTGACTCTCCCGATGTCTACCCCAAACTACATGGTCCGAGCTGAGACTGGAAGACTGAAGTTGGGAGTTTTCGTCGTTGAAAGGGCGCTCGGTTGGTGGGAGGCTTTGCTGCGTATGAGTCCGAAAAGATATCCTCGTGCATGCTATAACCGACTCCTGTCTACCTCTAACGTGGCTAAGAGCAACGACAGATTTAACTGGGTCACTCACTTGAAAAAAGTAATTCTTAAGCTTGGGTATGCCTCTCTGTGGGAAAGCCAGAACGCGGAGGAAGTTGCCAAGAAAAAACAAGCCGTACTCAACAGCTTTGCAACGATGGTGGCTTACGAAGACTACGAGAGGGTAATCTGTTCGTCGTACAGCCAGACTTACCTTTCTACGATCGTTGGCTACTCGTCCCTGCTGGGTTACCTGAACTGGGACATCCCATTCGACGTCAAACGTGTGATTGCCCAGCTAAGACTGAGGAGGGAGACTAGCCTCCGCATTTATCATAAAGGGGTTGTGTGGAATGTTGACGCAGATTCCACATGCATTCTTTGTAATACACAGGAGGTCGAAAATGTTGAACACATTTTTTGCAGCTGCCCTCACTTAAAAAACGAAAGAGTTCATTTTTTTGGTTCGGCCAGGTTAAGTGAGGAATACCTGAAAAAGTGCTTATTATGCTGTCTGAACAAGGATCTTGTCTTTAGACTATATAATTTCACAATGATTTATTTAAAGCGTAGGAAGTTCTTAGAAGAATTGCTGGTGGACATAGGCTTACTACATTGAAAATCCACTTTGAAAGTTTATGTTTATTCATGAAGTACTTAGTTTAATTTCTTCTGTTTGTTACTCGTGTCTTTGTGGCAAAATATTGTACTATGTCTGCGAACTCCTTTGTTGTAAGGGTCGCTGCTACCCATAACAGCAAATAAACCATTGATTGATTGATTGATTGATTGATTGATTGAGATGCATGTTGCTACGGCAGACGAGAAAAAGGATTATTTTGAGCACGATACCGATGAGTATACACCTCTAATACATAGGTAGTAGTTCATACATACCGGTAAAGTAATTGGTGTGAATTTTGATGTGTTCTTACATTATTGGTACATACACAACGCTACGACCTTGACACATGATGGATATTCGTAAATTTATGCGACTTCGCGTGAACGTGACTGGTGTACGATAATTTGTCGAATTGCCCGTGTTGACTAACACGTATTTGCTGTCGCATCAATGCCACATCCGCCGCCGACTCAGTGGCACGCAAGGGGGGTTATCGAGCATTATTCAATATCGATTGCGATTTCATATCAGGGCCTGACTGTTCTCATAATTGCCTCTTAATGCAGTAAAGAATGCGTTTGCAACTTTCAATTGAGCGCACTTTTCAGTTGGTTCACATCGAAGGAAAGGGAATAACTGAGTACTTTTCAGTTGGTTCACAACGGAGAAAAGGGAATAAATGAAAAGGAAGTGTTGCTGCATTTGAGTGAAACAAGATAGTTGTCATCTCTTACCGCATGCAAGGTATATAATATATAGCTTTATATTTATATATTAAAGACATCCGATTTGAACCTTTATAAAGACTACGGCGAAAAGGAAGGAAAAGAAAATACGAAATAAATTGTAGTTGTAAGGTTGAGCGGTTATATTCGCAGAACCTTTGGGGCACCCCACTCCGCCCAAAAACTAACTTGGATAATGGTTCCATTTTACTTCCCATTTTCTCAGGGAAGATGGGAAGTGAACTCATTGACGAAGGTGAAGTAACAAACGATAAGATGTTGGACCACCGATGCTGGTACACAGATAGGCTCTGAGCAAAAAGGCTGCCCTTCTATAACAGAACGATGGGGAAGGAAGTAATTAAAAGTAGGCTCATTTGCGGTGATTGTGAACTGTATATCGTCGCCTAAGAAATAACACCACGTATCTGTTATATATCGAGTCAGCCTTGACTTATTAATATAGATGGCCTTGGAAGATGGCGTCGAAAATGTAACTCTTTTTACCGTCAGTCCAATGTCTTTGTTCATGTGCGTCAGACGTCTCAATAAATACTTCTATGCTGAATAACTTACCAGTCTTAAATTACTACTACCGGTTATACCATAACTACTAACATGGTGTCAGAAGTAAAGATCAGTGAATCCGCGATTTCGATAAACATTTAATTTCCAGCGATGGTAACTGATAAATGCCCGACGTGATCCCCGCAACACGTGACTCTGGATTCGACGAATTTTCGGGTTTCGAGGACTCTTTTCTGCAGGAAATTTTCCTAGCAGACATCAATTTCAGCTGGTCGGTGAGTCCAATCAAAAATATGTCAGTCGATATTCGCCCCAATATTGCTCCATTAGAGACAGAGGGTTGTCCAACTTCTAACCTCTCTCAAAAATGGAAGGTCTGGGTGAAACAATTCCGACTATATATTGTAGCAGCTGGATTTGAAGGCGAAACAGACAAACGAAAAGTTGCGTTATTACTGTCATTAATTGGGCCGCAGGGCATGAATGTATTTAATTCATTCAATGTCGACGAGGAAACAGTCAAGTACGTTGATTTACTTAAACTTTTCAACGATCACTTCAATCCAAAGAAAAATATAACGGTAGAACGCCATAACTTTTTGTCCCGTCAACAAAAAGACGGCGAAACAATTCACCAATTTATTACGTCCCTCAAAAACTTAGCATTGACATGCGAACTCGGCGATTTGAAAGATTCTCTTACAAAGGACATCCTTATATTGGGCCTTCTCAAAGAAAATCAACGCATGAAGGAGAGATTACTTCAAGAAGAAGATTTAACCCTCGATAAAGCCGCAAAAATATGTAGAAGTCTGGAAATGTCGAAAATCCAGGCTATTGAAACAGATCGGTTAAATGATGGTCAAGCGGTGAACAACGTAAACAAAAGTTCCCACTACGGACGTTCACGATCGCACAGCGAGAGATTCGAAGGAAATAAAGCAGCGAAGTCCACTCCACGTAACAGTAATCAGCGATACGAAAGACAGCGCAGTTCATCACGGGCACCTTCACGTGGTTCAAGTGTTTCGTCGCATCCGGAAAACCATTCTGCGTGCGGTAGATGTGGTCAAATTCATCGGTTCAAGTGTCCAGCCTTCGGTCAAAAGTGTTCTAAGTGCGGAAAAATGAATCACTATCGGATTATGTGCCGATCAAAAGTGGTCCAATTTGTCGATGTTGACGACGAAAGGTATGAGTCGCATGATAATGATAAATACTTTGTGTGTCAAATCGCATCTTCTGCATCGCAAAATGCTTGTTCAATAGACGTAAAAATAAATGAAAAGATTATTTCTTGTCAGTTGGATACGGGTGCACAAGTAAATTGTATGAGCAAGAAAACATTCAAAACTTTAAATATTGATGATAAAATCTTGAAACCATCGCAGACCAAAATAACTTCATATTGTGGTAATCAAATACCGAATGCCGGGTTTTGTTTTCTAATTTGTCTTGTGAGGGATAAAACATGCCGCATTCCCTTCCACATAGTAAACATAGATTGCCCCACAATACTAGGTCTAAAGATATGCCAACAGTTGAACTTAATTAAAATAGTACAGACTGTAACCAGTTCATACCCTTCACATCTTACTAAGGAATATGAAGATTGTTTCAGAGGCCTAGGTTGTCTTCCTACCACTTGCACATTAACCTTAAGATCCGATGTCAATCCTGTTATAGATCCCCCCCGGAAGTTGCCTTTTAAACTATATTCAAAAGTTAAAGACGAACTTGATCGGATGGAATCAGAAGGGGTCATAGCGAAAGTTAATGAACCTACAGACTGGGTTAGCTCCATGGTAGTGACTCAGAAAAAATCAGGGGCCTTAAGAGTATGTTTGGATCCAAAAAACCTAAATAGAGCATTAAAAAGGTCACATTACCAGTTACCTACCCTCGAATACATACGGTCAAAATTAAATGGTGCGAAAATTTTTTCAACCTTTGATGCAAATTCAGGGTTCTGGATTGTACCTGTCGATACAAAGAGTTCTAACTATCTAGCTTTCAACACACCGTGGGGAAGGAGGAAATTTTTGCGACTACCTTTTGGCATATCGATTGCGCCAGAAATTTTTCATGAAAAGATGGTAGGAATTTTCGGCGATTTGCCAGGAGTATGTGTCTTTCTTGATGATCTCCTTATATATGCTGAAAATCAGCAGGCTCACGATGAACGGGTTAAAGCCGTCTTGGAAAGAGCACGACAATTTAACGTAAAATTTAACGAAAAAAAATGTAAATTTGGTATGTCAGAAATCAAATATTTAGGTCATATTTTCACTGAATCTGGTATTAAACCGGATGAAAATAGGGTAAAGGCTATCTGTAAAATGCCTCCCCCCTCAAATAAAACTGAAACCCAACGATTTCTGGGAATGATAAATTATTTAAGTTCATTTATACCAAATGTCAGCGAGGAGACAACTCCATTACGAACGCTGATTAAAAAAGACATTAAATGGGAATGGCATGCTGAACACCAAAAGGCATTCGATAGATTGAAACAATTAATAACTTCAACTCCTGTTCTAGCACATTTTGACGTAAATGACCACATTATTTTGTCTGTCGATGCTTCACAATCAGCTGTAGGTGCTTGCTTATTACAAAGAAAACCTGTTGCATATGCTTCTAAAACTTTGACAGAATCGCAGAAAAATTTTGCTCAAATCGAGAAAGAATTGTACGCCGTAGTTTTTGCATGCACACGTTTTAAGCAATATATTTATGGCCAACAAGTAACTATTGAAACAGACCATGCTCCATTAGTCACTCTGGTTAAAAAACAATTAGCCAATGTACCCCCCAGGTTACAACGTATGTTTTGCAGCTACAGCAATTTGATTTGAATTTTGTTTATAAGCCAGGGAAGTATTTACATGTCGCCGATACTTTGTCACGGGCTCCATTACCTGATACCGACGATTCTTTAGATGAGGAACTCAAAGTTCATGTAAACTTACTTTTGGAGTCTGTACTCGTAAGGTCTGCTACTTTAACAGAAATTAGATGTAAAACAGCTTCTGATGAAACTTCAAAAATTCTAATGAAATATTGTTTATATGGTTGGCCGAGTAGTAAAAATAAAGTAGAAAATTTGGCAAAACCATACTGGCCGTATCAAGCAGAATTGCACGTCTTTGAAGGTATTATTTATAGAAATTGTAGCATAGTCATACCAGTCGACTTGAGAAAAAGTATATTAGGCAAAGTTCATAATGCTCACATGGGTATTGATAGCACAAAAGCCTTATTGAGAGGTGTTTTATTCTGGCCGAATATGTCGGCGGATATCAAAAATTTAGTGGAATCTTGTGAATCTTGCCTCAAATTTCGTCCACTTCAGAGTGATGAGCCTCTTCTTCCACATAAACCGCCTACACTTCCATGGCAAAAAGTTAGTGCAGATTTTTTCGATTTCGACAACAAAAAATATCTCGTTGTGATGGACTACTATTCCAAGTACATAGAGTTAGTTAATGTTGCTTCTAATAATGCCAATACTGTCATAGCTCATTTAAAGGGTATTTTCAGCAGGCATGGCATACCTGAAACTATGATTACTGACTCTGGTCCCCCATGGGATTCAAAAATGTTTGCTGAATTCACTATTTCATGGCAATTTGAACACAAAACGTCAAGTCCATACTTACCTCGTAGCAATGGTCAGGCAGAAAGCGGAGTCAAAATATGTAAAAATATTTTTAAAAAGTGTAAGGACTCTGGCTCAGATCCCCACTTAGGTTTGCTACAGTACAGGAACACGCCGAAAAACGACATAGAATCTCCTGCTGTACTGCTAATGTCACGTCGTCTCAAATGCGTCATTCCTATTTCGCCAAAATTATTAACCCCAAAACCCATTAATGTGAAACAACATAATATGTCTCTTCAAAATCGTCAAAATAAATATAAAAATTATTTCGATAGAAAATCACATCCTTTAAAAAATTTGAAAATTGGCCAAGAAATACATTTCAAGGAAACTCCCGATGCACATTGGCAACCTGCCACAATAATAGGATTTTCCAGTCCTCGTTCATATATTGTTGAAAACAGGGATGGAGTACAGTACAGACGAAATCGTAAGTACTTGCTCGACAAGCCTGGTTCAATTCTGTCAACTAACCCAGGAAAAAACGACAATTTCGAACTTGAGAAAAAGACCATTTTACCCTCTTCCACAATTATATCCCCCTTGATTAAGAGCAATAACCCTGTGCAGAACCATACGTCCAAGGTTATTACAACTAGAAGTGGCCGAGAAGTTAAGCCACCGATAAGATTGAATTATTCCGGTGTTTAATAATATTGTCAATGTTTATTTTATTTTGTCACTTTTCATCTTCAAATATCTACTGTGGATTTAATTCATTACTGATCCATGACTTTTCTTTATCAAATTAATATGCCGATTTAATTTTATTATAGACCAAAAACAAAAGTTTTTTTGTTGATTTAATTGATCAATGACTTTTCATTTAATAACAAGAATGGCTTAATTTTAAAATTGATGATGATTACTGCTATATGATAATTACGATTGATAATTGATTGATTTACCAATAATGCTGTTTAATTTTATCAATGACCAATGACTGCTCATTAGAAGATGTATTTTTGTTTATAAAAAAAAGAAAAAAAAAAGAGCATGTTATATATCGAGTCAGCCTTGACTTATTAATATAGATGGCCTTGGAAGATGGCGTCGAAAATGTAACTCTTTTTACCGTCAGTCCAATGTCTTTGTTCATGTGCGTCAGACGTCTCAATAAATACTTCTATGCTGAATAACTTACCAGTCTTAAATTACTACTACCGGTTATACCATAACTACTAACAGTATCAACCAAACACCTACTTTTCAGGAGAAGCAAAAAACAAGTGCCCAACCAAGTTGAATGTTAATGATTCCTGTTATAATTTTCGACGTTCTTTCATATTAGATGCATACGGAGAGCAAATTCATGCTAACCATCTTATGCGACGGGAAAACTTGAAGTAATGAGTTATAACAACATTTTGGCCAAAATGATTGATACGCGGTGTTGCTTCTTGGGCGACGATATGTCTATGTACATATGCCCATGTGTATGATTCTAAAAACCCCATTAAACGTAAATTTTCAAAGCTTATCCCAACTTTTCAATCAAGTAATATTACAAATATATTACGAATATACTACAAGACATACTCTTTTTTTCAAATTGAATATTATTATTTTTAAAAAAGAAACAAATAAAGAAAGATGTTCAACACAGATGCTCTATGTTCTGTTCAAAAAGCCTCTTGTATCACATTTTTGAATGACAACTGAGAGTTGACTTGTATTCATATGAAGAATTGAAAAACACGTCAATAGTAGTAGAATATGTGAGGTTAATTTTCACGACACTTAGAGGATACCAGGTTTATATCCTTCCGAGCAATGTTTCTCCAAATTCACGAAACGATCGAAAAGCGTCATCACAACTTGTGAATTGAGTGCTCATTGAAATCGTCCATGGAGAAAATCGATCATCAGAATCAATTAGTCAACCGGGTGCGCCTGTTTCGACATTTGTGGGATTTAGGATTCGTTTGTTTTTTTCTACGCCAAAACAGCTCTTCGATAACCGACAATAATGTCACGCCAAAATGCATCTTCATTCTGTACAGATGTTATCAGTGGAGTTTGGATTTGAATTTTCAAAAATGCGTATGTGAAATCAGTGTCTCTAAATACCAAAATTCTCAGGAGATATTTGGGTGTAGTTCATTTTGTAGACCCTCTGGAAAAGCATCAATTGTTTTTCAACTTTCAGTTCCTTGGTACCCTCGGAATTTCTAACCATAAGGAACCCCCATTCGGAAGGTCGTTATCACGGAACAGAACAACAGGCAAATAGACACACAGTGTGATAAATAATGCCCCCCAAATCAATGTATAAGTCACTCAAATTTTAAACTCATATTGAACTTTGAAATAGGTTTATAACTCGATTACGACAACATTTACCCAGTTGGAGTTACCGAGGAGTTGCAAGCCATGTGACCACTTTGGCGAGATCTTATGATACCGAATATAATCTCAATTAACTTAAGAGTGTCTGACAGGACGTGACACTTGTTAGGTAACACCTATTTCCAGTCGGACCAAACGATGTTGATTAACGACTCATAATCGTAAGGCCACGCCCATTTGAGCGTTTGAACGATTTAATTGGTTTTACGCTGCGAATCTAGGGAGGCGGGAGCGTCCCGCCCGCCAAGAAAACCGAAGCCCTGAATACCAAAGCGACTGAGGCCACTGATTACGCAACGGAACAAGTTGGGGTTTTCACCCTCCCGTAGCTCGGCCCCCTGAGTGTCTCGAGGGTTGATTTTTTGTACACCAACTCTCAAGGCGCACGTAAGGACCTAAACCAAATTTCAGCTCTCGGGACCATCAGGTGTCGGGGGTATAACAGTTTTAAAATTGCTATTTTTCATGTTTTTCGTTTTCTTCTCGTTGTTGTTGTTGTTCATTGACGGGGCTACAGCCCAGCAGACAAAACGGATCGAGCTGAAATTTTGCGCACACGTTTGTTATGGTCCAAAGGGAGTACCTTTTGAACATTTTGTCCTCTTTCCCCAATTGCCCCCTAATTAAGAGTAACTCTTAAGCCCCTGAAAGAGTAACTTTCAGTAATTTTCAGGAATTTCAAATGGTCATATCTTATTCAAAATTGGAGCTATTTCAGATTTTTTAAAGTTTTATTAAGCTTACTGTTGGCGAATTCCTTCCTTCCGTAATTGTAAGGATTCGGAAACTCCCAACTTACGGAAAGTGGACTGTATTTGATTGTAATTGTAGGTACGGAATTGTAGAGACAAGGACTTGTGAATTTGAACAGCAGAAATCAAATTGGCTAGTAATTCAAGTGAGAAACTCACGTGTGGTCGGCGATCCACGCGGTTCCCCGGCGCCGGGATGGGATGATTTGCTGCTGGACGACCGCAATACTGGGGAATTCTAGCCAAGTTGACGTAATTCTCGTTATTTGAACGTTTACTCTACAATTCGTGGATATAATAGCACTTAACAAGGATTAGAAGGGCGATGGGTGCGAGAGCGAGAACGGTTTTTCTCGGAATGAAAGAGAGCCTCTTTTTTCAGAAACGCAACAGGTGGGAAGGTAATTAATAGTATCCACGAATATGGATAGTCAGTCATAATCGACGACGGCACTTGACTCATCGCCTATTCACATAGGCCGAAACACCGCCCACCCAAAATTATGATTAATTTTGAAACAATTATTTGATTTATTTAATCGAACAAGAATAGATTTATCAAACATGAATAGAACAAGAATAGATTTATAGAACACGAATAGAACAAGAATAGAACAAGAATAGATTTATAGAACAAGACTAGAATTATATTAGTGAAAAACCCAAAAAAGTATAAAATTTTGTTTTGTTTATTATTAGTTTTCAGTGATAGGTAGAGGTATCAACCGAGCAACTGGTCGTGTATAATAGCCCGTTGAGGTACGAATTTCAGCTACCCGAGCAACTCCGTCACGGCCAGCAATAATTTTGGTGACTATTCCAAGGGGCCATTGCAAGGGTTTGGTGTTCTCCTTGGCGATGTACACGGGCTGGCCAACGTGAAGAGGCGGAAGCGGAGTATTCCACTTTTTTCGTTGCATTAAAGTGGTGAGGTACTCCCTAGACCAGCGCCTCCAAAACTCCTGGCTGGCGCGTTGGACAAGCTGCCATCGAGACAAGTGACCTTCGGGTTCAGGCATCAAATTGTGCTCAGGAGGACTCAGGAGCGCTGAGCCTACGAGGAAATGACCTGGGCTCAGAAAATCTGCGTTGTTGGAAGGGTCATCGTTGATGGCACACAGCGGACGGCTATTCAACACAGCTTCAACTCTAGCGATGAACGTTGACATTTCTTCATACGTCAAGGACCGGTGAAATGTTATTTTGGAGAGGTGATTCTTGAAGGACTTGACTGCTGCCTCCCAAATTCCTCCCATCCAAGGTGAAGCAGGAGGGTTGAACGTATATTGAATTTCCCTCGTAGACAGGTATTCAGCTAGATTGGGTTCAGACTCCAGCAAGAACTGCTTAATAATTCTTGCTTCGTTGGATGCACCAACAAAATTGGTACCCCTGTCACAAAATATTTGCTTGCAGAGTCCTCGACGCGCCACAAAACGGTCCAAAGCAGATTGAAATGCAGGCGTCGAAAGATCACTCACCAGCTCGAGGTGCACCGCCTTGGTCGCCATGCAAACGAAAACGCATACGTAGGCTTTGACCATTGGAGCATTGCGTCTAGTGCTTTCCTTGATATAAAGCGGCCCAGCAAAGTCCACAGCAGTGTTAGTAAAGGTGCGAGACACACAATTTACACGGGACGGAGGGAGATCACCCATGATGGGATACTTCATTTTTGCTTTGGACTTGAAACAAACTAGGCATTTGTGTATTCGCTTTCGGACAAGGGGACGCAACGACATTATCCAAAAATACCTCTGGATCATGGCTTGAGTGGCTTGAGGCCCTGCATGTAACAAATACAAATGATAATAATCACATATCAATTGCGACAAAGGTGCATGTCTTGGAAGCAACAGAGGATGCTTTGCATGAGGGGGTAATGCTGAGTGAGTTAGACGTCCTCCAACTCTTAGATAACCCTTGGAGTCTATGTAAGGGGAAAGGGATATTAACTTTTTTGAGACCATTTTCCCTTTCTGAATTGCATGAATATCGGTGGCGAAATATTGTTTTTGAGTAATGCTCGTACATATATCAAAGGCGTTCTGAATTTCAGCCACTTTCAAGCAACCAACAGTGCGTCCAGACTTGGGAAGGCGACAATTTTTTGTAAATCGCAACACATAAGCCAACACTCGTTTCAACTTCGACAATGAGGAAAACGTTGAGATTACGTTGAGGATGAGGTTACAAGATGCTGCTTCGTGAGACACCGTTAATATTTGTGGTGGGGAAGCAAACGAGCTTTTCACTTCTTGGGAGTAATGGGCAGGTAGTACGTTGGTCATGTCCAACGGAGATGTCCATGTAGACATGGGATATTTTAAAAACTCCGGCCCCGCCCACCATGACAAATTGTTCAATAATTGAACAGGGGACATTCCTCGAGAGGCACAATCAGCACCATTCATCCCAGAGGGGACGTGTCGCCATTGCTCTAGTGGGGCAGTCTCTAAAATGGAAACCACCCGATTTCCAACATATGTCTTCAGCTGGTGAGATGGTGTTCTCAACCAGTACAAGACAATAGAAGCATCGGTAAAGAGCATGGTTTCTGACACATTTAGTTCAGCTTTGACAATATCAAGCGTTCTTATTAGTTTAGCAAGCAACAGAGCACCGTTCAATTCGAGTCGTGGGACCGTTTGAACCTTCAAGGGGGCAACTTTCGTTTTGGCCTTGAGGAGATGGACTGAAACTTTTGTTTCGTTGGAAGAAGAACACCTCAAATAAACCACTGCACCATACCCCAAGGTAGAACCGTCGCAAAACCCAATCAGCTGCCGAATGGGTAGCGAAGGGGAGACACAAAGCCGTGGAATTCTGACCCGAGTGAGACTCGCCAATTCCGTTGAGAATTCCGCCCACCGTGCAGCAAAGTCGGGAGAAAGTGGCGTATCCCAATCAAAGCCGTCCGACCAGAGCTCCTGCAGAAAACACTTTGCCCAGAAGACAGTAGGAGCCAGCCAACCAAGGGGATCAAAAATAGACGCCACCTGAGAGAGAATGGTACGTTTGGTGAATGAGCACTCCGGAACTTTGATCTTGTAGGAAAAAACATCCTCACCTGGGTACCACTGCAGACCCAGGATCATGAGGGACTCTAGTTCGTTGGGACGAAGGTTCAGAACCTTTGCTCTATGCTCCACTGGAATCCCCTCGAGCACTGTAGGCTCACTGGATGACCATTTTCGCAATTCGAATTGCGCTTTAGCTAAAAGTGCAATCAATTGGTTTTTAAACTCAATGGCCTGCTCTATGCTATCCACTGACCAACAAATGTCATCCATCAAACAACTATTTGTAACGGCCCTTGAAGCTTCAGGGTACCCACTGCCCTCATCGGTGACCAGCTGGGAGAGAACACGTTGAGCGAGAAAGGGAGCAGGTGAAAGGCCATACGTCACTGTTCGAAGCTCAAATTCCTGTAAAGGTTGATCAGGAGATTCCCGCCAAAGCACATGCTGAAATAGGCAGTCATCATCGTGAAGCCATATTTTTCTATACATCATTTTTATATCCGTGGTGATGGCGACCGCTTTCAGACGAAAATAAGTGATAACCTCTGTGATGTCCTTCTGAAGGGGTGGACCAGGTAGCAATCTCTGATTTAGTGATACGTTCGAAGTATCTCTACAGGAACCATCAAACACAACACGGAGAGGAGAAGTGGCAGAATCACGCGTAATGGCAAAGTGGGGTATGTAGTACAAACCAGGCTTAGAGGCAGGAACCATGTGACCCAGTGACAAATACTCTAGCATGAATGCATTATAAGCATCATGGAATGCAGGGGTTTTTCGGATTTTATTTTCAACGTTGTACCAACGACGTGTAGCAATCTCTTTGCTCTCACCTATAGGAGGGAAATTTTGACCTGTATTAAATGGAAGCCGCACACAGTACGAACCATCAACAAACCGAGAGTGAGTTTCTTGGAAGTGTTGCTCAGCTACTACATGAAGAGGATCTCGATGTATTACAGGATCTACGTCCTCGACTTTCCAAAATCGTTGAACAAGTTCGTTGAGAGAATGCTCGGAAGAAATTGTCGTAGTACCAACATGAACAGAAGTAGGAGAAGAAATGTTGAAATTACCGAAAATCACCCAACCAAAAATAGTTTGGATCACAGAGGGTTCGCCGTGCAATACCTCGTACCCTTGTTTGAATAATTGCGAATACAACCCCGCACCTAGAAGGAAATCAACAGAACCACGTTGATGAAAGGTTTTATCTGCCAATTCCAAATGTGAAAAACGGTCGTAGAGTTCTGCAGGTAAAGAAATTGACGGAGCGTCCGAGCAAACCTTATGTACCACCATAGCGGGTGCACATAATTGCGGAACGTCGTTCGGCGCTGGCGCGAGTACGCAGGAAACTATTCCACTAGAAGTACCTACTACTTGTTCCATGGCACCTGAAATTTCCGTGGTTCTAGGAATTATTGGTAGATCCAAACGTTGTGCGCAATCACGGGATATCAGGTTGACCTGCGACCCTATGTCAATAACCAGCCGTATAGGAGACCACGAACCCCAACCGTTTCTAAGAAACGCCTGGGCAGTTCCAAGTAGGACGTAGGTAGGCATCGGCAAAGGGCTCGTAATAAGAGTTTTGACGTTCGAACCAGAAGGCGACATTTCTGAGTTCTTACTAGAGTGTTGAAGTTGAGATGAAACGTTAGTTAACAATGTAGAATTAGTTGAAGTAGTATTTTCGTTGATAGTTGCATTGTTTGTTGATGAAGAACGTTGAATAATATTTTCGTTGTGAAGCGTAGAATGATGCCGAGTACTTTGACAAGTTCCACACCGACCTTTAGATTGACAATTCGATTTAGAATGCCGACCCAGACACCGAAAACATCTATGGAGACCTTTAATGAGATCATAACGTTGAGAAGGTTCCATTACATTGTATTTCGGGCAATTGTAAATGTTATGGTTTTTATTACATACAGGGCAATCACTAGAAGAAATGGACGGTCGATTACTACTCGTTGCATCATGACGAGGCGCAGAAACTTGAGTTTTAGAAGAGGTATTAACATTTGCAGGAAGAACGTTATTCGAGTCGCTCACAAGTAACGATGTTGCTTTAGAAAATTGCATTTTTGGTAAAAACTTGAATGTTTTATTGTTGTTTGTAACATTATGCGAAGATGGAGTATTCACAGGCATAAAGAATTCTTTTATTCTGCATTGCTCACGCACGAAATTGATGAGTTGAGCAAACGTAGGTACATCTGTGCTTGAGGTCAGAGATCTTTCGAATAGAATTCTGAGCGAAGGAGGAAGAGCTCGCAGGGCACATTGAAAAATGAAGAAATCAGAATGAGAATTCAAATTCAAATTCTGATAGGCTCGATAATTAGTATCAAACACGGTGAGAAAAGATCTGAGGTCAGAAACTGATTCTCGAGACATCGTTTTATACTCCAACATGTTATCTACATAATGCGCGGCAAGTACTCGTTTATTTGCATATGTTTCTTCAATTTTACTGTAGGCTATGGAATAATTCGCTTCAGAAATCTCCATTGTTTCTATCAGCTTTAGGGGCTGCCCTGATAACAATGAACGTAAATATGCAAACTTTGCTGTGTTTGAGTACGTGCCGTTATGAACGACAGAATTGTAAAGCGCCCACCAATTCTGAAAGGTTTGAAGTTCGCCGTCCCAAACTTGTATGTCAATGCGAGGTAATCTAACATCCGAGACTGCATGAGATTTATTTTCAATTCTATGACGGATATTTCCTTCAAGGGCTCTAATTTCATAATAGATTGTGTCAAATGCAGGTATCGCTAAAGATACTTCTCGTTGATGTTCAACAGGTAATATGACATTGAGCTCTGTGAGCGCATCGCAATATCCGTAAAAACGATCGCGAATGTCGCTTATTTCGTTGCATCGCGACAGAAACACAGAAATAGAACCCGCTCCAACAGATTTGGAAGCATCAAATGCAGCTTGTAGTTGAGCAAATGCATTTTCGCGCAACTTAATATAATATTCCTGCTTTGCGACAAGTGCAGCAACCTCAGATTCCTCTTTGTGGGCGACTGAAGGTGAAGAGAGGGCCATGTTTAGGTATTGAAGTGTACGGAGTTTAGTTACGTTGGATAGTTATAGAAACGGAATAATTAGAAACTGTAACCAGTTTCAACTTGCTACACAATACAATACTACAATATGGACCTTGAACCAAGTAACCACCTGTCCCAAATCCAGAATCGACCCAAGATTTTCCCCAGAGAACCACCTGCACGATCTCTACAGATCAATAAATACGGAAAATTATTATTTATAATGAAAGTGAAGATGTCAATTATTGATGGTTTAAAGTGAGATAGAGTTTATAGTTGAGAAAGAACTTGAGAAAAAAGCAGTTGAGAAAAACTTTCACCCGCTCTCGCACGTGTGACGGCAAAGTGCCGAGAAAAACGCAAACAACGTTGAGAAAGGTGCAAAGCAACGTTGAAAAGAAATGCAATAATTTAATAATGCAATTTAATAATTTGGCTCGCACGGACCAATAAATGTTGGCGAATTCCTTCCTTCCGTAATTGTAAGGATTCGGAAACTCCCAACTTACGGAAAGTGGACTGTATTTGATTGTAATTGTAGGTACGGAATTGTAGAGACAAGGACTTGTGAATTTGAACAGCAGAAATCAAATTGGCTAGTAATTCAAGTGAGAAACTCACGTGTGGTCGGCGATCCACGCGGTTCCCCGGCGCCGGGATGGGATGATTTGCTGCTGGACGACCGCAATACTGGGGAATTCTAGCCAAGTTGACGTAATTCTCGTTATTTGAACGTTTACTCTACAATTCGTGGATATAATAGCACTTAACAAGGATTAGAAGGGCGATGGGTGCGAGAGCGAGAACGGTTTTTCTCGGAATGAAAGAGAGCCTCTTTTTTCAGAAACGCAACAGGTGGGAAGGTAATTAATAGTATCCACGAATATGGATAGTCAGTCATAATCGACGACGGCACTTGACTCATCGCCTATTCACATAGGCCGAAACACTTACTGAACTCTTCAATTTGAAATGAAAAGTAGCTTCCCAAGAAGAAAAAAACTCTGCAAATTCTTGACACAACGGTTCATTATCTTCTTTGTACAGATCACCCTTCTGATTAGATCATTAGGTCAAAATATCTAGATCCTAAATGTAAGATTAATTATTATTATGAATTATCACTAATTATTAATAATTTTATCAAGTACCTAGTGAAAATTATTATAATTTATTGTTAGGTATTAATCATTTGTATTTATTATTAATAATTATTATTATTAAGTATGATTAATTAATACTATATAATTCTGAGGTTTTTAATACTACCTACGTCGGTAATAATATTTCTATAAAAGAAGTACCTACCAACAAACATTCGAAATTACCTTCATTTTCGTAGCACGAAACGTATTTCAGAACAATACAACGGTTTATTATCTTCCTTGTGCAGATCACCCTTCTGTCTATACCAGACTGTGTTGCAAATCGGCACCATACCATATTCTCACCGTACTCATACCATACCATACGAATTTCTTTCCTATCATACCATACTGTATTATACCAAATCATACATACAATAATATACCATACCATACTCATACCATGTCATACAAACCGAGTGAATATTGAAATGTCATCCATTTCTGACCTATATTTAAAATTTCAAGTATCTAGCTCATCATCAAAATTTAATTTGTTTAAACAAATAGGTATTATTTAAACAATTTTACAGACAAGAAACCGAGTGAATATTGCATTGTGATCCAGTTCTGACCTATTTTTAAAATTTCAAGTCAATAGCTCATCATCAAAATTTAATTTGTATTATTACAAAAAGGTATTATTTAAACAATTTTACAGATGAGAAACCGAGTGAATATTGCAATGTGGTCTATCCCCGACTCACGGTTAAAATTTCTAGACTGTAGTTTACCGGGAAGATGTAAAAAGGTAGTTTTATCCTGGGCGTCTGGGGGTTGGGTCACATAACGGCCGTTTTTGACGCGAAAGTTTAGTGTTTTTCCTAAAACTTTGCGCGGTCACTGTGAACGAACGGCTGGCTGCACAAAATTGGTCTTAAAAGATTCGTAATTTTTCAGGTCATTCAAAGGTGAACTAAAATTTACACGGTTCAGTTAAATATTTGGAGATAAGACATCGTCGAAATTTTAAATTTCGTTTTGAACCCCTTCCCCTTGACCTAGGATTATGAAAAGTTTCGAGGATCATTGTGGGGCTGGTCCGAACCCAGAAACCAAATTTCGTAATTTTAGCTCAACGCTAACTGGGCAAAGTGGCGCGGACGGCGTACGGCGTACGGCGGACGGGCGGATTTTGGTTTATTATCTTCGATAATGAACCATTGGAATCGCCCAAAGAAAAAAATTTTTTAAACCCCCCTCAAAATGTGTGTGTGTGTTTTTTGTGTGTTGGGAGTATCCCTGTGTAATTTATGCATTTACTGTAGATATTATATTGCTGCTACTTCTTTATATTCTGTAATTGGGCTTGCCCCGTATAAATAAATAAATAAATAAATAAATAAATAAAATTTGTTGGTTTACGTTTCAAGATACGTAGATTCAGAAAATCGAATTAAAAAAAAATCCGTCCGTCACCCGTACGCCGTACGCCGTCCCCCGTACGCCGTCCGCCGTCCGTGGCACTTTGCCCAGTTAGCCTTGAGCTAAAATTACAAAAAAACAATGAGGTATGATGGTTTTCCTATTTTCAACGATAACTGCCTTGGAAATCAATCGAAAGTGGTGCGGTCGGTTCTAAAATGTCCGTTAGGATGTCGAATATGTGCTCAATGATTTTGAACTAAATCTCAATCGATTTGGCTAATCCACAGCCAAAAATACGTGAATAAATTCCACATCCACTAATTTCCGAAATAATCAAAGTTGAACGGTGGTCAGAAAAATTGTCGTAGAGTTGCGCCTGTTAGGAAATTAAATCGATAGGAAATTTGATGGGCTTTCGATTACGATCCGTATTTACATAATGCTTATTAATATTAGTAAGGAAGAAATGGAGGTTCAAAATATTTGGCTCCCCTTGACCCCTCTGACGTCATTCAATCCTGCCGGTCCACGTACATCATCCAGTCCTGCCGGTCCACGTACGTCATATCCTGTGAGGTGTTCTTGCCGGCCACTTGTCTGACGTCATCCACCCCCTGCCGGTCCACGTACGTCATATCCTGTGAGGTGGGCTTGCCGGCCACTTGTCTGACGTCATCCACCCCCTGCCGGTCCACGTACGTCATATCCTGTAAGGTATTTTTACCAGCCACTTGTCTGACGTCATCCACCCCCTGCCGGTCCACGTATGTCATATCCAGTGAGGTGTTCTTACCAGCCACTTGTCTGACGTCATCCACCCCCTGCCGGTCCACGTACGTCATATCCTGTGAGGTGTTCTTGGCGGCACCTGTTTGACGTCATATCTTTTGACGTAGTTGGTCACTTGTGTTGCGACGTCATATTATCTGAGAGGCCCTTGGATGAGGTGAATTAAGGAGACAAAATAGACTTCATATCGAATCGAGGTGTTTATTTGAATTCTTCTTCTTAGATGATTTGGCTTCAGACATGCCAGTCATAGCCATTGGATTCGTGATTCAAAGCAACCATAAAGTGGGTACAGCTTTCGTACGAGTACGCAACCACGAGGGACATTTTATTTCTTTGCGCCCCCTCCCACACCCACACCACGTACCTCGTACTTCATTGTTGTAGAAATCGTACCTGTGTGTAAACAGTTATTTAAACAATCACGCTCATACCGCAGCTTGTCTGCCACGCACTCCGCAGTGGTTAACGTAATATGGTTAGGTAAATCGAGAGCTATCCAACGAGTGGTGAAGGATTTTTGTACGATGATAACTGGCGAAGTTGAAGTTCCGTAGCAACGAATCGGTTGTTCGTGAAAATCATTATAAATTTTTCATAACGCTTTCTTCGTCACACCGTCTCCGTCACAATGTCACACTTTTCGAGTTATGTGCCATGGTAAAGACATAAAATGTCAAAAATGAAAAAGTAGGTACGTATTTTTCTCGTACAATTTTCTCATGAAGCGTGCGGTTGAATAAAAGTAAAATAAATTGTGTTCAGATGAAGAATTTTTCTTTAAACTTAATATGAAAAGTATTTTGGGCTGATAGGGCTAAGGCACTCCTAATTAATAACAGGTGCCTGTTTACTTAATTATTCTTGGTTTATAAATTGAATTTTCTGAATATTCGCATATAATATATGCGTACCTATATTATACGCATACAAACGGTGCATTTTTTTCTGGGAAAGTAGTATTTTCTAATGTATTTTTCCTTCCTGAATTGAATAAAACCATTCCCGAATCGATATGACTATCCGTTCTGAAGAAACGGAGTTTTTTCCGCTTTTGGTTTATTATCTTCGATAATGAACCATTGGAATCGCCCAACGAAAAAATTGTTTAACCCCCCCTCAAAATTTGTTGGTTTACGTTTCAAGATACGTAGATTCTGAAATTCGAATTAAAAAAACTCTGCAAATTCTTGACACAACGGTTTATTATCTTCCTTGTGCAGATCACCCTTCTGTCTATACCAGACTGTATTGCAAATCGGCACCATACCATATCCTCACCGTACTCATACCATACCATACGAATTTCTTTCCTATCATACCATACTGTATTATACCTAATCATTCATACAATAATATACCATACCATACTCATACCATGTCATACAAACCGAGTGAATATTGAAATGTCATCCATTTCTGACCTATATTTAAAATTTCAAGTATCTAGCTCATCATCAAAATTTAATTTCTTTAAACAAATAGGTATTATTTAAACGATTTTACAGACAAGAAACCGAGTGAATCCAGTTCTGTGATCCAGTTCTGACCTATTTTTAAAATTTCAAGTCAATACCTAGCTCATCATCAAAATTTAATTTGTATTATTACAAAAAGGTATTATTTAAACAATTTTACAGATGAGAAACCGAGTGAATATTGCAATGTGGTCTATCCCCGACTCACGGTTAAAATTTCTAGACTGTAGTTTACCGGGAAGATGAAAAAAGGTAGTTTTATTCTGGGCGTCTGGGGGTTGGGTCACGCAACGGCCGTTTTCGACGCGAAAGTTTAGTGTTTTTCCTAAACCTTTGCGCGGTCACTGTGAACGAACGGCTGGTCGCACAAAAATCTAATTGGTCTTAAAAGATTCGTAATTTTTCAGGTCATTCAAAAGTGAACTAAAAATTACACCGTTTCATGAGAATTTTTAGAGATATGACATTGTCGAAATTTCAAAGTTCGTTTAGAACCCCTTCCCCTTGACCTAGGGTTATGAAAAGTTTCGAGGATCATTGTGAGGCTGGTCCAAACCCAGAAACCAAATTTTGTAATTTTAGCTCAACGCTAACTGGGCAAAGTGCCACGGACGGCGGACGGCGTACGGCGGACGGACGGATTTTTGGTTTATTATCTTCGATAATGAACCATTGGAATCGCCCAAAGAAAAAAATTTTTTAACCCCCCTCAAAATTTGTTGGTTTACGTTTCAAGATACGTAGATTCAGAAAATCGAATAAAAAAAAATCCGTCCGTCCGCCGTACGCCGTACGCCGTCCGCGCCACTTTGCCCAGTTAGCGTTGAGTTAAAATTACGAAATTTTTTTTATGGGTTTCGACCAACCCCACAATGGTCCTCGAAACTTTTCAGAACCCTAGGTCAAGGGGAAGGGGTTCAAAACGAATTTTGAAAATTTGAAAATCTCATATCTCGAAAAATTTATATAGAACGGTATGTTTTTTATTTCATATTTAGATAGAGTTTGTTCCGTAGAATTTTTTAAGACCATCCGCAGCTTTGTACGACCAGCCGTTCGTTCACAATGACGGCTCAAAGATTGTGCCTCACAACACTATCGTGAATCAAACTGTTGAAATACAGGTCCATTTTCATACTAACAAGCTCTTTGGAACATCATATGGCTTAAGTGATGTCGAGTTTGTTGTTCTGAGGTGCGTTTCGTGCTACTGAAATGAAGGTAATTTCGAATGTTTGTTGGTAGGTACTTCTTTTATAGAAAAATTATTACCGACGTAGTATTAAAAACCCCAGAATTATATCGTATTAATTGATCATAATTAATAATAATTATTATTAATAATAAATACGATTTACCTAACAATAAATTATAATAATTTTCACTAGGTACTTGATAAAATTGTTAATAATTAGTGATAATTGATAATAATAATTAATCTAACATTTAGGATATAGACATTCAGACCTAGTGATCTAGACAGAAGGGTGATCTGTACAAAGAAGATAATGAACCGTTGTGTCAAGAATTTGCAGAGTTTTTTTAATTCGATTTTCTGAATCTACGTATCTTGAAACGTAAACCAACAAATTTTGAGGGGGGTTAAAATTTTTTTTTCCTTGGGCGATTCCAATGGTTCATTATCGAAGATAATAAACCAAAAACTCTGCAAATTCTTGACACAACGGTTTATTATCTTCCTTGTGCAGATCACCCTTCTGTCTATACCAGACTGTGTTGCAAATCGGCACCATACCATATTCTCACCGTACTCATACCATACCTACCATACGAATTTCTTTTCTGTCTTATCATACTGTACTAAATCATACATACAATAATATAACTTACCATACTCATACCATGTCATACAAACCGAGTGAATATTGAAATGTCATCCATTTCTGACCTATATTTAAAATTTCAAGTATCTAGCTCATCATCAAAATTTAATTTGTTTAAACAAATAGGTATTATTTAAACAATTTTACAGACAAGAAACCGAGTGAATCCAGTTCTGTGATCCAGTTCTGACCTATTTTTAAAATTTCAAGTCAATAGCTCATCATCAAAATTTAATTTGTATTATTACAAAAAGGTATTATTTAAACAATTTTACAGATGAGAAACCGAGTAAATATTGCAATGTGGTCTATCCCCGACTCACGGTTAAAATTTCTAGACTGTAGTTTACCGGGAAGATGACAAAAGGTAGTTTTATTCTGGGCGTCTGACGATTGGGTCACATAACGGCCGTTTTCGATGCGAAAGATTACTGTTTTTCCTAAACCTTTGCGCGCTCACTGTGAACGAACGGCTGGTCGCACAAAACTCCAATTGGTCTTAAAAGATTCGTAATTTTTCAGGTCATTCAAAAGTGAACTGAAAATTACACGTTTCAGTTAAATATTTTGAGATATGACATTGTCGAAATTTTAAATTTCGTTTTGAACCCCTTCCCCTTGACCTAGGGTTATGAAAAGTTTCGAGGACCATTGGGGGGCTGGTCCAAACCCAGAAACCGAATTTCGTAATTTTAACTCAACGCTAACTGGGCAAAGTGGCGCGGACGGCGTACGGCGTACGGCGGACGGACGGATTTTTGGTTTATTATCTTCGATAATGAACCATTGGAATCGCCCAAAGAAAAAAATTTTTTAACCCCCCTCAAAATTTGTTGGTTTACGTTTCAAGATACGTAGATTCAGAAAATCGAATAAAAAAAAATCCGTCCGTCCGCCGTACGCCGTACGCCGTCCGCGCCACTTTGCCCAGTTAGCGTTGAGTTAAAATTACGAAATTTTTTTTATGGGTTTCGTCCAACCCCACAATGGTCCTCGAAACTTTTCATAACCCTAGGTCAAGAAGAAGGGGTTCAAAACGAATTTTGAAATTTTGAAAATTCCAAAACTCGAAAAATTCCATTCAAACGACATGTTTTTTATTTCTTATTTAGATACAATTTATTCCTAAGAATTTTTTAAGACCATCCGCAGCTTTGTACGACCTGCCGATCGTTCACAATGACGGCTCAAAGGTTAAGCCTGTCAACACGATCGTGAATCAAACGGTTGAAATACAGGTCAATTTTCGTACTAACGAGCTGTTTGGAACATCATATGGTTTTAGTGATGTCGAGTTTAATTCTAATAATTATTATTGATAATAAATACAAATTATTAATACCTAACAATAAATTATACTAATTTTCACTAGGTACTTGATAAAATTATTAATAATTAGTGATAATTCATAATAATAATTAATCTAACATTTAGGATCTAGACATTTAGACCTAGTGATCTAGACAGAAGGGTGATCTGTAAAAAGAAGATAATGAACCGTTGTGTCAAGAATTTGCAGAGTTTTTTGGTTTTGCGAAGCAAAATATTTGAATGATTAGAAAAAAGTAAAACGGATAAAAAAATGATAAAATCTATTTTGATACAACCTGGGAAATGCAGTGAATCCGAATGTAGCGTGGAGAAAATCATTGACAAATCAGTAGGATTAAAAAGAGTTTTGTTCAAGTCATGAGGGGCAATTAAGTATTGTTTGGAATGATATAAAATTTACTGTAAAGTTTCTGCATTTAACTGTATATAACTCTGAAAATTGTTGAAAAAGGTTTTGTTATTTTGTGTATAAATCTAGTTCACAGATAAAATATTGTGTATTCATTCAAATCTCCTAAGATGGATAACTTCGCGTGAGTGGTGGGAAGGGATAGTCTGTATCTAGCTCAGCATTCATCTCTTTATTTTTCAAAACCAAATTCCTAATAATAATTTATAACAGAGTAAAATTAATACGCGGTAGAATTACTTGTAATTTAATTGTATTTGCGTAATTCATGGGTACCCGCCCACAATGGCAATAGGAAATAAGGACGGCTGGTCGTACTAACAGGCGGTCTTAAACAATGTTGTGAATCAAAATCTATTCGAATTTTTATGAAACAATACTTAAACCCGCTGTACTCCAAGATATGACGTTTTGAAAATTGTAAACCATATTTTGCATCCCTTCCTATGGACCCTTTATTGTTAAAAACAGTAAAGCAGAAAGTGATAAAGCTACGTGTGGGAGATATTTTCAACAAGTCCTCTTTGTATTGCAGCTGATTGTTGTCACTCAAACTTTTTTCTTTCCAATCAAATCTCCTAACACTGCTAACACTGCTAGCATGCTAGATTGTAAGTTGATGATGTCAAATAATTCTTCTCCCTGGTTCATCAAATTTAAATAATTAAACAAGAAATTATAGTAGTTTCTCTTGAAGAAAATGGAGGAATGTGGTGGGTCAAAATGAAAGGAGCTAGAAGAAATGTTCAGTGAGAATAGGCAGCTCAAAACGTTAGGAAGCGTGTTCCAATCAGTGTAGGTTGAGGGAGTTCCTTTCACAGCAGCGTTTAGTTGAGTCTTTTAAGGATTAGTCGCTTGGAAGTATTCTCTACGGTCTTCCCGCAACCCCCTTGTTTCCCCCATCTCTCTTCTTGAAGTATCTGGCGGTTCCTACATCGTACAATATAGGATGAAATTCTCTGTAGTAAAACCTTTTCAGTTGCTGCGGACAATCGGTAAAGAAGACAAGGGCTCACAAATGCTGCGGACAGGTTTCGTGCCCGTCCATCTATTCATAAATTTTCACGCTTTGGCGGGAGTAATGAAGGAGTTCTTGATGTTACTTCCTCTCTGCTTCCTCCATCCTCCGAAATCTCCGCAACCTTTTCTCTGATGATTAATTGACGTGGAAAGTTGGAAGAAATTAAAACTTCACTACAACAATTCGAAAAAGTTTATAATGAATCAGGTATATCAATACTTTGAACTCAGGCTGGATTATTTTGAAACTTAATTCTCATTGATTCATCCCCCTTTTCTTCTTTGCCCTTCGGAGTTGATGCGATTTAAAAAGTTAAACTTTCTGGAAACTGATTTCGAGAAAGGCGAATGGGGAACTCAAGATTGAAGAGAACACAAATGGAAATGAGTTCGGAGCTTTTAAGAGATGGATATAGGAAGATCCGTGGTCTGAGGTCTCGCATCCAGCGCCTTTTGCTAATGGGGTCAATTATTTATTCAATTTATATTTATTGCCCCCTCCTCCAAAGAAGTGCCAATTTCAAGGCACGTACCATGAACCAATGAGCCAATATTTTAAATAACGTAGGTACCTACTCTAAGTTTCCTTCAATTTTTCAATCGTTTATAGTCATAAAATATCCTATTTCAACAATCTACTGCCCCCTACACGTTTTTTGTTACTGAAGTACTTGTTTTCTGTGAGTTCCAGTGGAATTACCAGAACAATTTACACATTTTGAGTCCTTCCTAGTTTTCTCTCATTACCAATATGGAGCTAATATGGAGAAAATGTTGGGAAATGCAAAATAAAGTTCTATAATACTCAAAATGTGTAAATTGTTCTGGTAAATCCACTGTTGTCGAATCGTATTCAGTTTTCACTGGAACTAAACATCAGTGTTCATTTGAAATATACTACCAAACACATAAATGGTGAAGAAAACGACAGTTAGCAGCAGTAAATGTTCTTTCATTGCATTCGCTTAGATCTTAGAACGTTGAGGGATGTTGTGCGATCTTCAGACCCCATGACTAAGTCACATAATCATGGATCAATGTTTCAATATGTAGACCAATGACTGGCATAATTTGGGATAATTCCTCGGATAATTCCATTCAAACCATGACCAATTCCATTCAAACCATGTGTCATGTTCCGCCTAAAGGGCATACAGGACCTTGGTCGGGAAGTTGTTGAAGGATATCTCAGGCAGTGATTAACTTGGAGTTTTGAAATAAATGTCTAAATTCGCTTTATTAGTAGAAATTGCCCCTACGTTGTCCAATTTTTGAAATTCATAAAATAATTTTAAATAAAATTTTTTTTAAATTGTGACTAAATTTTTTTATTGAAAAAACGAGACGAAGGGGAATTTTCGGATGGCTAACAGACTGCAAAACGCAAACATCGCAGTTAAAACATGTAAAATGAGCGAGCAGGATCTCAAATAAATTTCGATTTTTTTCTCGATTTTTCGATAAATGTCTCGTAACCATCTTCTTATTGGATGTCTTGGCGCGTCTATAGTGGCGGAAAACTCCCTACAAAGCTGCAAGTCAATCACATCCCAAGAGATCCTTCAAAAACCTTCCAACCCGGGTACTGAGGGCTCTCTGCATGCGCTACGGTTTTTTTTTACAACCCCTTCTCACTTTGCCTGATTTCCATTCTTTAGACATCATGGAAACAAGCGAATAACCTACAGTTAAAACAATCTGTAATGATGTACAGATATAAGCAAGCTATTCGGTTTATAACATGTATAGGTAAGTACGATAGGTATTCATTGGCAAGGTTGGAAAAATAGAGAAGGGTGAATATACAACGGGAGCAAGAGGGAAGGGACAGGTCAGTGGAAGAATATAAAATATCTGGCCTCAGTAGCGATCGTATACAGGAGAAATGGAATGCCATCTGGGTCCATAGGGTCTTCGATGTTGAATTGCAACAACGCTACCGAAGACACTGGCAGCTGTAATATGTATCCCCCTGTAATAACATAGTCAGCTGACCGGGCAACACTGCGAAGCTTATCCAATCTATCATATGTTCCGCATCTAACCTCACCACTTTCGTTCTCTAAAAATACATTCATTCTCGTTATGCATCTTGTCGTGATCATTCACTAGTCCTCAGTTCCTTATTTCTTTATACGTACGAGTATTAATATTACATGGTGTCAGGTCGTGCCCGCGATTTGCGAAAATGCCGCCGAAAAAACAAAAACAGCCGGAGTTCCGCGAGATGGGAGAAAATGACGCCAGTAACAGTCGTTTCGTCCCGTCTAATCTGCGTCCTCCGAAACCGCTCGAAATCCCTTCCGACAACCCAAGCGCTTGGACGTTGTGGAAACAACAATTCAAATTCTACGCCACTGCAAGTCGACTTGATGCTCAATCGGAATCAGTAAAGGTAGCAACCTTAATGTCAATAATCGGGCCAGACGCACTACATATTTATAATACTTTTACTATTAATTTCGAGGAACCTACACTAGACGAGGTTTTGGAAGAATTTTCCAATTATTTCATTCCTAAATGCAATATCACCTATGAGCGATACGTTTTCAACATGTTACATCAACATGATGGTGAAAGTTTTGACGAATTTCTTGTCAGAATAAAAACTCAAGCAAAAAAGTGTGATTTCGGTACCCTAGAGCAAAGTTTAATTAGGGATAGGATAGTTGTTGGAATCAACGACAACGAAGTCCGCAAGAAATTGTTGATCGTCACAAAATTGACACTCGATGAGGCAACCCAACTTTGTAGAACGGCTGCTCAAGCAAACATCCAGTTTTCAAAAATGAAAATCAGTTCATCAAATATCGATGCTGTCCAAGTTCCATCTACCTCAAAACAATCTAAAATAGTTAAAGATTGCGGTTATTGCGGAGGATCCCATCCTGTTCGTAAATGCCCTGCATTTATGGCCATTTGCGAAAATTGTAACCGTAAAGGTCACTATAAACAACTTTGCCGCTCATCGAATCAAAATAAAAAGCATCATCAACAGTCATCACCTTCAACATTGGTAAACACTGTTGATGAGGACGAGGAACTATCGGTCAATGCCATTCGTTCATCAAATGACGAATGGCTAGAAAAAGTCCAGTTAAAAAATTCTTCATTCAGTTTCTCTGTCAAACTTGACACGGGTGCACAATGTAACGTATTACCCTACAAAATATACAGACATCTACATACACCTCTCGAACCTTCACGAACCAAACGTTTGTCGACGTACAATCGTGAGTGCAAAATTGACGTACTTGGTCAATGCACAGTCCCACTAGTAGTTAGGGGTAGACTATTCAACGTAATTTTCAGAGTTATTAATGAAAATTTCCAACCAATATTTGGACACAACGCATGTACAATGACTGGTTTAATCAAACGCATCGATGACATTGAAGCCACGGAATTTAACTGCATTTCTGACTTTGAGTATGATATTGACTTAGTTCCTAATCCCCAACTCAAAATACTGCCTCCACGACGCATTCCGTACTCGATCCGCGATCAAATCAAGTCTGAAATTGACAATCTCGTTAAATTAAAAATATTACGCCCAATTACGGAACCCACACCTGCCGCGTCACCTTTACTAATAGTGAAACAAGGTGATAAATTACGAATATGCATGGACCCATCCGATTTGACTAGAAACATAGTTCGTCGGCCATATCCTCTCAAAACAATTGAGGAAATCGCTACTAAATTGTCAGGATCAAAATATTTCACGAAACATGATTGTGAAAAAGGTTTCTGGCAGGTTAAAGTTTCCGAAAGAACTCAAAAATATCTTACGGTCTCAACTCCTTGGGGTAGGTATTGTTTCCTCCGTCTTCCATTTGGCATTACATCCGCCCCGGAAGTCTTTCAACAAATAATGTCATCATTGCTCAGTGAATATGACAATGTTGAGGTAGCCATGGATGACATCTTAATACATGCAAAATCTGAACCAGAGCTCAAGCGCACCACTGAAAAGGTACTTATCAAACTTCAACAGAAAAAAATTCGCCTAAATAAATCCAAATGTGTTTTCAACGTTCAACAAGTCAAATTCCTTGGTCACGTTTTATCCGCAGAAGGTATTCACGCCGATCCAGACAAAATTTCTGCTATACAATCATTAAAAACACCCACAAACGTTAAAGAAGTACAACACATCTTGGGAGTCGCAGCCTATCTCGGAAAGTTCATCGATAACCTTTCCGAAATAACAAGTCCATTGCGGCTGCTGACTGAAAAGAACACCGAATGGTTCTGGGGACCCGAACACTCTGCCAGCTTAAAAAAATTAAAAGAAACACTAATGAGTACTCCCGTATTAGCATACTTCAACCCAAAGAAAGAAATTTTACTTTCAGTCGATGCTTCCAGTACAGCTATGGGAGCAGTTCTTTTGCAAGATGGTCAACCCATTGCTTATGCTACAAAAGCGTTTTCAAAAGGTCAACAATTATACCCACAAATCGAAAAAGAAGCGTTGGCGGTGCGTTTCGGTCTTAAGAAATTTCACGTATACGTGTACGGTCGTCCGGTTAGTGTGCAATCAGACCATAAGCCTCTAGAAATCATATTTAAGAGATCCATACATTCAGCACCTCCTAGACTTCAACGTATTCTGTATGAAATTCTTCCCTATGACGTTTCACTGACTTACACGAAGGGTCAAGACTTACCCATTGCAGATACTCTCAGCCGAGACTGCAACAATACACCGGTAGATGACAATGAAGATGAACTGGAAGTCTTCTATATTGCTCCAGTTACAATTTCCGCACAACAACGTTTCAAAGACTCTATACAGAATGACATCGTTTTTCAAACACTAACCACTGTTATCCAGAACGGCTGGCCTAACAGCATCGATGATGTTCCAGAACTAGCCAAACCATACTTCACGTTTCGACAGGACTTATCCATTCATGATCACTACATTTTGAAAGGAGATCAAATTTTAGTCCCTACTAGTGAACGCAAAAATGTTTTAGATATTTTACATTCAGGACATCCTGGAATTAGTCGTATGCTCTCTAGAGCTCGCGGCTTTGTTTTCTGGCCAAAATATACATCAGATATATCAGAATATTGCTCAAGATGTTCCGTATGCGGTTCTCACCAGCGGCAAAACATGAATGAACCAATATTGTCCAAACCAATTCCCCAACGCGCTTGGGAACGAGTGGCATCAGACGTTTTCTCGATCGGAAACAAGAATTACCTACTAATATGTGACAGCTACTCAGGATACTATGATTTTGCCAAAATGCCAAGTCTAAGTTCTAAGAATGTAATAGAACAATTTAAAAAATGGTTTGCAGTGCACGGAATTCCCGAAACCCTAGAAACCGACGGTGGAACTTATTATACCTCCTATGAATTTACCAATTTCGCAAATGATTGGAATTTCATCCATCAAATATCGTCACCTCATTATCCTAAAAGCAACGGACTTGCAGAAAAGTATGTTTCGACCGCGAAAAACTTGATCAGAAAATGTCAAGCTGACAATTCAGACATCTATCGTGCGTTGCTTCTTGACAGGAATACTCCCAGAGATAATCTTGGCAGCGCCGCTCAACGTTTGTATAGTCGATCTCAGAAAACACCTCTTCCAACCATTCGAGAATCACTCAACCCTAACGTTAAGTTGTCCGTGACATCCAACCTAGCCCAAAAACGGATGAATGAAGCAGCTTATGCCGATCGCACTGCCAGATCCAACTCGATGTCATTTGCACCTGGAGAAAGAGTTCGCTATTGGGACTCCCCACGATCTTGGAAACCAGCAACCATCATTCGAGCTGCTGCGGAGCCTCGTTCATACTTTGTAACTCCAGATGACTCTGGAGGAGAACTCCGACGGAACAAGAAACATCTTCGACGCTCATGGAATTAGTAACATAAATTTTTGTTTATAAAAAAAAAAAAAAAAAAAAAAAAAAAAAAAAAAAAAGAAAGTTGTAATAACATAGTCAGCTTGACCGGGCAACACTGCGAAGCTTATCCAATCTATCATATGTTCCGCATCTAACCTCACCACCTTCGTTCTCTAAAAATACATTCATTCTCGTTATGCATCTTGTCGTGATCATTCACTAGTCCTCAGTTCCTTATTTCTTTATACGTACGAGTATTAATATTACACCCCCCAAAAAACACAAAACACTCCGTGTAAAAATCACCCCGCCTCGCAAATATCATTCTTCAGAGGCCGGAAAAAGTTATGATATCCACTTTCCCCGCCCGCCCTTTTCCACATTAAGGAGCTAAGTATAATGAAAAGCTTAACCACTTCACAAGCACCGTACCCCTTTCGAAATCTCCCCTTGGCGCTACTGCGAGACGTTTTTATTACTTCCACAAGCAACTAATACTTGATGGTGGTGGTTAGGGGAAGGAGGATCAGGTTTGTAGGTAGTGAAAGTAATAACAATACTACAAACTTTTTATACAAGTATTAGTTGCTTGTGGAAGTAATAAAAACGTCTCGCAATAGCGCCAAGGGGAGATTTCGAAAGGGGTACGGTGCTTGTGAAGTGGTTAAGCTTTTCATTATACTTAGCTCCTTAATGAGGAAAAGGGCGGGCGGGGAAAGTGGATATCATAACTTTTTCCGGCCTCTGAAGAATAATATTTGCGAGGCGGGGTGATTTTTACACGGAGTGTTTTTTGGGGGATATCACATCTTTTTGTTGTTGAAGTGGGTCATTTTATAAAGAAGGTCTATGCAAAATTTCAAGTCGATTGGTCCGGTTACCCAGGCTGTAGACCCGTCAAAGTTGCCAAAATTAGCCTAAATTTCAGTTTTTTGTTTCTAAATGTTTTTGGGTTGAGATAATGGGTTAAACCTTTCAAAAGGCCCTGGCTGATGTTGAAACGAAGCTCTGTGCAAAATTTCAAGTCAATCCGTGAAGGTGGAAATGCCTAATTGATTAAGGAGAAGAAGAACAGGTAAGGGCGAAAAACCGGGTTTTTGAAGTTATATAACTCGGCTCCCTTTAAAGATATCGACTTGAATCTTTCAAAAGGCACTTGCTACACTTGAAACGAAGCTCCGTGCAAAATTTCAAGTCAATCGGCGAAGGTGGAGAGGCTGTAGCCTTGACCGACTGAAAAAAGTAGAAAAACATGGTAATTGGTTTTTGAAGTTATATAACTCGGCTCCCTTTAGACCTAGCGACTTGAAACTTTCAGGGCTTTCTATTATCCACACCAAAAAGATCCATACCAAATTTCAAGTTGATCGGTCAACTAGGAGCCGAGATATGGCCATAATTAGCCTAAATTACCCTAAATTTCAGTTTTTTGTCCCTAATTTTTTTTTGGGTTGAGATAATGGCTTATTTCGTTCAAATGGCACTGAGCCTGGCTATAAAGAAGGTATGTAAAAAAATTCAAGTCGATTGGTCCTTTTACCCAGGCTGTAGACTCGTCAAAGTGGACAGCATTTTCCTAAGGTTTCTGTTTTTTTGTTTCTAAAACTTTTTTGGGTTGAGATAATCGGTTAAATCTTATATAAAGTTAAATCTGTCTCAAGGTTAAATGAAGCTCTGTGCAAAATTTCAAGTCAATCGGTGAACGTGGAGAGGCTCCAGCCTTGCCTGTCTGAACAAGGAGAAGAAGGAGAAGGAGAAGGAGAAGAAGGAGAAGGAGAAGGAGAAGGAGAAGAACAATCTAAGGCCGAAAAACCGGGTTTTTGAAGTTATGTAGCTCGGCTCCCTTTAGACCTATCGATTTGAAACTTTCAGGGCTTTCTAATATCCACTCAAAGAAGACCCACACTAATTTTCAAGTTGATCGGTCAAATAGGAGCCGAGATATGGATACCTCGAAAACGCGTTTCGTGACGTCCGGTAAACATACACTCGGCACCGTTCGTTTTCTCAACTTCTTTGCTTGGCGGGGCGGAACGCTACCGCGTTCCTAGATTGCTTTATATGTAAAAGGCTGAGACGCTGTGAGGAGATGAGGAAATGACGAAACTTGATGTAAATATGTTCTTGAGGACCAGCCGTTGTTCACCACGAGAAATAATCAATTAATATTAATTATTATTAAAGGTAACTTCAACATTTGAACTTCAACTTATATAGTAATTGTGAATGACAAGGAACTAGGCACCCAGATTTGACCTAACACGCCTATATGAGTATGAATGTCGGAGACAGGAAGAATTGCAAGAGCCAAATGATTAATGTTCCATAGACTTTCTATTCCTCCTATTTCGTCATACATGTTACTAATAGTTCTTCCTATTGTATGTATAAGGATATGTATAGAGTGTATACTATAGAGATTACGTAGTGGTCACTAGCAAACCTCTACAAGTACGAGTACTATTTTAGAAACCCTAATGCTTCAAATGATGTACAAACTATATCGGTGCCAATTGGCTTCAAATATGCATTATGAAACGGAGCCCACACCATAGAGGGATCATACAGCTTTAACCGTTGTTGTGTGTTGGATCCAATAGCGAAGTTCCTTCCTGCCTAACTGGAGGGTCTAAAGCAAACCGCTTTACGAAACCTTTATTTATGAAACCCATAATTCAGAAACAGACTGGAAAATCAAGTTGTCTCGAGGATGAATATTCAAAGTCCTTTTATTTTCAAGCTTATACGCAAATGCCTCACCTGCATACAACACTAATGACTGGTGACTGTGTGGGGTTGTAACATCGTAGTTCCACACTTTAATACTGAAAGGGATATTACTAGCTAGTAATGTAATCTGTGGTCTCATGTTGACACATCTAGTACACAAATTCAAGGCAATTAAAACGCTTACAATATAGAACCTGTAGAGCTTCGGGAATTGATATTGTTCATATTTCCGTAACTACATTTCAGATGATTCTTCCATGAGTAACCTCGTCAGCTACCACTGTGTAGAGTCTGTGATCATAAATCTCAATATACTTATAAGAGTAGGTGTATTTGTACACATATTTATAAATAGGTTGTATTCAAATGACCAAGCTAGTCTTGTTTTCAGTGTTTACGAATAAACATGATTTGTGATTTGTGATCACCTCCGTGATACTCCGTGTCGTAAAGAAGGCCTGGTCATTCCACGATAGAAGGCAGGGAGAAACTTGTGACTTCAAATAAGAACGTACGTGTTTTGGTCGTATGCTTTAATATCCTTGAGTACCTCCTCAGGAGAAAACTCCGTGCACTCATGTGCAAATCAAAGATAAATTAGTCCACTTGGCAAGCCGGTGATGAAGTCGAGGCTTATCACTTTTAACGAAACCTCCGGGTAGTAGGCGACTAAATAATGATTGGGTGTTCTTCACTGAACAACAGTGATCAATATTTTCAATCACTGTTAAGAGTTCTCGAAACCGACAAAAAAATCTTGGTTTTGGATAGGGAAGAAATTTTAATATATTATATCATTATGTGTTTGGTCAATAGATGGTCCTGAGTGCCATTTTGATCAAACCATGCGCAGAAGTAAAATACTTCACAGATTTCTTGCCAACATGCAGATCCAATTGGCTCGCAAATTAATCTTGGATCTTCTGACTGATTTGATAATATAATATTTTATCATGTATTATATTCTATGTGCGGAAGGCAACAATACTGTCCTTTCACCATGTATGTGTTGTTTTATTGTGATGTGCTTTCGGTGGCCGAGAGGTACCTATAGTGCGTTGTTGCGAAGCCGCTCGATATTGTGGGTTCGGTATCGGACTGGTAATGAGCTTTGCCAGGTTTGGGAGCCTGAAACCATTGAGCTTACGAAAAGTTGTGATAACCAACGTGGTTAACTCAAACACGCAAACATTTACATTTGTGTTAAACGGTAAGAGAAAAACAAACTATTAATTCGCGCACATATACGTCGATCAAAAGTTACGAGCTCAAAGTGGTTCAAATGTGAGCTACTGCGATTTAGCTCAGGGTACGTATTCGAGCTGTGTTGTTGACGTATGTTTACGAAACAATTGTTTCGGACAACCAGAAGGACTTAACAATTCCCTATTAGTTACTGATGGACGTTTTTCCATCCAATGCATGATACGATTTTCAATTGTATCAATGACCCCGGAACGTTGTCAACCGAAATGAAATTCACTACTGGCCGTTAGTTATGGCAGAAACAACAGGTGGTGAAGAATACTCGAAAGTGGTTTTTTGTTTCAATAATCAATTTTGCCTGGTTTCATCAATGACGGTGTATTGAAAAAGTTTAATTCCTCCATCTAACCAAAATAGGCGAAAAACGTTTATACAATTTCGGTCTTATTTTCTCGACTTAAAATTTTAATGAAATGGTTCATTATTGAAAATAATAAACCAAAACTGTCATGGTTAATAATTTGAGGAAACTAAAAAAATAGGCAGAAAACATCGTGTTTACCATAGTTCTGGTATTTTTTTCCTATGTACTTAACTACATATTTCTCCCTCTCTCACAAAACAAACTATTGAAATCCGGTACCACATAGGGGAAACCTGTAGCGAATAAGTGTCATAAGTCATTCAAGCTGACTACATAAGGATTTTTACAAGCACGAAATACTATTTTGAAATTAGAAAAGAATTAAATTTTGGCTTATTTCGACTTTAAAAAATACCAGAAATGACGTAAACTCGATGTTTTCCCCCTATTTTTGTTCGTTCCCTCAAATTATTAACTATGACAGTTTTGGATAATTATTTTCAATAATGAACCATTTCATTAAGAATTCAAGTACCTAGGTAGTTAGTCGAGAAAATAAGACCAAAATTGTATAAAAAACGAAGTACAAGTAACCCATCCGATTGTTTATTACTAGACGAATGGAAGAGTACCTTTGTAGTGAAACTATAGCCTGTACTTGAGTGCGTTGGGAACAAATAATGATATTTGGGAAACATCAAACATACTTGAATATACTCGTTATATTCTCCCCATACGAACCCAGTCCAGACTTTCCCAGCAAGTGAAAAATCCTCCATCCCCTCACCCCTCTCAATTACCATCGCATGTATTCGGGATAAGAGCAAACAAGGTTCGCCGGCAAATTTGCGCTAGGGGTCCTCTGTACATAGGAGCCTGGATTTGATCCCGGCAGGTAAAACAAAAAACTCAGCTCCCCCGAGGCAGGAAGGGTTTTGAAAACAAGATTTACTCGAGACTCCATAGGTGTGACACACCTTTCGTACCTCAGCCGACTTTCTACAAAAGTCATTTCATTATTCAAAACCAGACCAGGAGTCTCTTCTATTGTGTATCAACTTGACTGAGGAAGAAAGTCGTAAAGAAACACAAAAGTCCTCTCGTTTTGCGTTCTCTTCATCGAACACTTTAGTTACCGTTTTCGTTAACGCACCCATGTTACGTACCTAATTCTGGGAGTTCCATCAATCCTGAGAGGGATAGCCTTCTACATGGTTACAGGTAAACCTTATAACATACTGCAACACGACTCCCTCGAGTGTAGTTTTATCCGCCACCGGCCGCAAACCTCCCCACACCGAATCCTCGCTATAAAGTTAGATGCAGAGTGTTTGCGTCGATACGACAAGTTTGGTAGATTTCAAGAGGCCCTCCTCGCAGTGACTCAGGTGATTATACCACGTAGGCCACACACTGGTGTAGTGTATTTGAGCTCAATCACCTCGTTTTTGGCGTGACGTGTCGTCGAAAGAGAAAGCTTATTGTTATAAACACTGATTAAGGGACCAAATGGTGATTTTTATAGGTAATTGTAATATGAGAAATCCCATCAGTACGAAATGAGTTGTTATTTAACGGAGTAGTAGGTGTGTACCACCAGTGGGATAGTTGCTAGTACTTGTACTTACAATCCCAAGTTGAGTAGCGAGAATTTTCATTCAAAAACACAGTACTCCCTACTCCACACATGTTTTCTGTGTATCTCTTGGTTACCCGACATTCCTTGTTACCCCGTGCCCGCAGACAGCGGCCTTGTAATGTTTTTGAAGAGATAGCTTTGGATTGATCCGCCGATGCTTTTCGTGTCCTGGGTACCGCTGAAGATGCATGAAAACTATGTTATTTGAAACGGTTCTTCCCCTAAAAAAGGAGTCTGATCTTTGAAAACTCTCTGTGTATGAGAGTGGATATACAAAGCTACAATAAATCCGCTGCCTCACTAACCGAGGATATTATTGGTTTTATTGGGAGGTCTACTTTACACCAGATTTTGACCATACTAATTGTTGAAGAAGTTCCGCCGAGTTTAATTTTATTGTTGATTTTCGCGCTGAATATAATAACATTGAAAGGGATCGACTTTATGCAGTGATGAATACTCCATGACCGCACTGCTAACTTCCCGCACAACATGGTGTAAGACAAGGTCTCACTGTTTTCCCTGTTGTTCAACCTACTATTGGAAACAGTAATGTGGGAGGCAGGAACCCAGATCCGAGAGACGATCGTCTTCAAATCAGCACTGCTACTGGCATACGCGGACGATATTGACGTCATAGCGCCGAACCAGTGAGACTGGCCATTAATGTGGGGAAACTCAAATATCTAACCGCTTCAACCAATCAAGACTCTCACATTTACATGATTGGCTACAGGTTGGAGATTGTTGACAACTTTGTTTATCTTGACTCCCTGATATCTGTGAATGTTACTTTAGAATTTCGATTTCGAATTTCGATTCCTTAGAATTTCTATCCTACAAATTAAAGCTGCACCCCTGCTATTTGGTTCTGATCAAGTATCTCCGATCTAAGCTTCTGTCCTACTTAATGAAATGTGAGCTGTATAGGACCCTCTTACGCACAGTTATAACATTTGGCTCAGAGATATGGGCATTAGGATGACAAGCAGACTATTTGATACCTTGAAATCTTGATTTGAACCTTTGAAATGAGAATAATGAGAAAAATATTAGGAGCGGTATGTGAGGACGGAGTATCGCGAAGAAGGAAAATTAAGGAGCTGTACACAAAGATATGCAGCTATAGGATCTGTATACAAAGATATGGACGTAGAGCAGTTTATTAAGCTCGGCCGCCTCAAATGGGCTGGACATCCAGTTCGGATGGAGGAAGGAAATCCCGTCAAGGAAGTTGTCAAGGGGATGACAAGTGGAAGAAGAACCAAAAGAAGACCACGGCTTAGGTGGATTGATGAGGTGGATGAAGATGTAGGAACTGGAGGACTTTGGCTGGAACGGAGAAGAATGGTGGAGAACTGTTGAGTGGGCTAGGGCCCACCACGGGCTATGAAGTCAATAAAGAAGAGGTTTGCAGAAGTTATAGTATTTTCAAACAATGCGCTTCTTCTTTTCGAAAAAAAAAATATTTCTTTCATTCCCAATGGTTTATTATTGAACAAACCAAAATACCGATGTATTTTTCGTTGGTTGTGTTACGTCATCGCGATAGTTTTATGGATACCAGGAGGTTACGTTCGATGACGTTTTCCTTTGGCATTACGAGCAATCTATATCCGACCCAAGATTTTACACGCGTAAAATTATAGGTAATAATGGGGAATGTTTTTGTAACGAAGTCTGGGGTTGTTTTGCTTGATTCCCCGGAACCAAGATATTCAAATGAGATTATGAATGAGTATCCATTTTCTACAAAGGGATATTTTTGTAAACAGTAACTGAGTTCCAAAATTATACGAGTAATTACTGTTTTTAAAATGCTAGACTGTACTCTTGTTTATAAGTTGCATACATACAATTTGGTATCCGATGAGTAGGCCTACATCTTGAATGAGTCTCATGACATCCAAACTTTCCACTTTTCCAAAAATCGATACTGCTCAAACAATTTTGATGAAAGCCATATATTTAACCAAGTCCGAAGTAATTCATATAATTCTCATACATTTTCATACCTTCTAGTAACTACCAACTGTTGGTTTTGAAAGAAAAAAAAAGGTGATTAAGTGCGTTTCCTGTCTGTTACTCTCCTAATGATGGACATTTAAAGCTGATTTTGCATTTTTTAAGAAGCTCCCTGATGGAAGTCATGGACACGAGCCACATACATACATGCACAGAGCCACCTTTATTATAATCAGTGACACATTACTTAAAATAGGTACTGGCTGGACACACCTTGGTAGGAAAACCAATCAATTTCAGATCATTAATTAGAAATTGGCATAAAATCATTGTTGGTGCATATGAAACATGCTCAACTATCACCTCGAAAATGATTATCAGTACTAGGCAGTAGGTGAGTAAATACAGGAATTGTTTGTGGCTTCATTCCTCCGTTGCACGCCTGTTGTCCCCTTTCCCCGGACTCATGCGGATGGAGATAGAACTTTCAAGTCCAACTGTTTTGCTTCAACAAATATGCGGTATGAATCGACATTTGCGTTGGTTTGCTATCGGATGTGAGCACTTCCATTTACACGAAGATGAGTCAGAAAGCCAGCACACCACGTTTTTAATATTGCGAAATTGTAAATTTTAAAGTCTCACCTCCGCATGTATGCGATTCAAGCGGTGGGAAAATGATAAGTTTGTGATGTGGTGAAACTTACTCGTGCCAAGTTTTTTTTTTTTTTTTTTCATACCGAAACAGTAAGTTTTACAATTCAACATCTGTACGTGCGTTCCCTTATTGTCAGTGAAGCGGTCAATTTTTAAATGTCTTCCTCTATTTCTGTATTTATATCATTAGGTATCTACAAATCCATTTTAACGCAGTCGGGGTATCAGATAATTTCTATGGTATTTGACTTCGATCTCAAATTCATGTTTCCTCTCGAAATTCTAGCACACTCGTTGACAAATAATTTGTTACATCAAACAGAAGTTTTCTGTACCACCTCACGTTTCAGGCCTTTCAGAAATATTTCCCGCCACGTGGTCAACTGTGTGTGCCCATAATGTGTATACCACCACATTGAATTGTATTTTCAAGTATTTATAGCTGATTGCCTCTACAAGTTTGTACTTAACTCGCCAAATAAAAATTAAAAAATTTTTCAAGACTTGTATAAGAATTCTGTGGTAGGAAAATGAGGTGTCAGTCGGTAGTGTGAATATGGATTTTCAAGCTAATTTAATATAGTACAACAGGTATGCAGTTACGGGTGTGCTACATGCTTCACTAACTTTATCACCATCACACTCGGGCATTCGTTAATTGTTTTATTGCACTTGGGACAGAGAGTTTGAATTTGCGAGGTCTTGCTACATGCATGGATACGAGGGTTCTACGATAATGTTCATTAGCTAGGTAAAGAAATGCATCTGCTGTTCTTACCAACTTTTTGTTGTGTGTACAACTGTTTTGTGAGTGTGAACAATTACGTTATTATTTTTATTTCAAGAATGTTCATTTCATTCAAAAAGGAAGCATCTAATTTGTCCAGGGCTGGTGTACCATAGGAGCGAGCGAATTTGAAAACCATTCGTGGCGGTGAGTTATTTTTTACCTTAGGAGTGGGAGCAATCGTGAACGTGTACGCTAGCAGACACGGCAAAAGGTGGGACAACGCGAGTGTTACAGGCCCCACGGCACATTGGATCCATCTACTCTCGTTTCTCTTGAAGAAGGCGCCAGGGGGTATGGCGGGGGGTGGCGCTTCCGAGTTGTGCCGAAACCTACCGAACTTTTCCGAATTTTACATCCCTCCACCGCCCTCGTACCGCCAGCCCATCACCTACCCCGTGAATCCCCTCGTGGAAGGGGAAACCCTTATCACGTCGAGCATTCCGCCCCCGAGCCGCCCCATCTGAGTACCTCAATACTCACAACAACCGCCTCTTGACGATCACCAAAACCCCCTGCGAGTACAACCCCGCCACAATTATTTATTAACATCTTCAAAAAGATACGAGAGACCACTGTAAACGTCGATTCTTCTTTTTTTGTCCCTCGCAAAGAGCTTAATGTCCTATCCCTTTTGGTTTATTATCTTCGATAATGGACCTTTGGAATCGCCCAAGAACCCCCCCCCCCCCCCCCCGAGATTACTTAAGTCGAATGAAAAAAAAATTGGTTCACGGGTTCGGACCAACCCCACAATGATACTTGAAACTTTTCATAAACCTAGGTCAGTGGGTAGAGGTTTAAAACGAATTTTGAATTTTGGGAAAATTTGTATCTCGAAAAATTCATCGCGAAAACCTGTGCTGTTCGAATCAGCTGGGCCAGTATGAACATTGACCCGACAGGCTGCTGCATGATACACCCTCATGTTGACGACTTTCGATCTGCTCCAACTTCGAGCCCTCCTTGTAAACGAACGGCTGGTCTTACGAACCTCCAGATGGCCTTTAAAAAAAGTTTTAAATTAACCTCTATTTAAATATTAATAATGACTATACTGTTCTATTTGAATTTGTTTAGTTATGAACTTTCAAAATTCGTTTTGAAGCCCTTCCCATTGACCTAGGGTTATGAAAAGGTTCAGCGAGCATTGTAGTGTTGGTCCAAAAAGTTTGGTCAAAATATTCAGGAGTGCCCCAACACGATTCACTCGGGTGGTCGCAGTGGAAGTCGTGAAAAAGCGAGTGTCCTGGTATAGAGTTCTGTCTGAGTGGGAAAGGTTGCGAGATAGGTTTCACATATTGTATAAGAACTTGAGTCCTCCTAATTATATGAAAGAGGAGCATTTAACATTTGATGTTGTAAAAATTATATGTAAAACTAGGTGTGAAATGCTGGACTTGAAGTGTAAATTGTGGATAGAGGATCGGATTTATACATGTGCTATGTGCAATTCTGGTGAGGACGAAGACCTTCTGCACTTTCTAGGGTGTTCTATTTTGAGTGGATTACGAAAGAATCTGTTGGGCACTGGGTTTATGTCCGATCAGTTGGCGACAGAATTTTTAAATGGAAAGAATTGGATTAAGCTGGGTTGTTTTGTGATCGCTGCGATGATGTACAGTAAGGAGTGGATTGACAGGTATAACTTCAATAGTTCATAGAGCCTTTGGAATTTCATAACAGCAAAATAAAATAAAAGGGAGATTCTGTCAATAAGAATGAATTGATTAATATGGAATTGATTGATAAATAAGAAGTAATGAATGAATAATAATAACTTAAGAATTAGTTAATTAATACCTAATAATTAATTGGAAATTAATATGAATTGATAAAAGTTTCATGTATCACAACTCATATAGCGACGTTTATATATTGCAAGTCACCAACTCATCTGTTTATTTACGTCTATGTGTGTTTGCGTATGTCCTTGTGGTACTCAAAAATTGTTTCGATGGTGAAGACGCGCGACCCCGGCGGATAGCAAAAGCTAAAGCCGTATTGTGTTTATCTATTATCGTTGTGAATTATTATAAAACGATGAAAATAGAACATGTTGAAAATTGTAACTGTAGTGTTGGTCCGAACCCGTCAACCAATTTTCCTAATTTTAGCACAACGCTAGCTGGGCAAAGTGCCGTGTGCGGCCTACGGCAGATGGATGATTTTTTTTTTTTTTTTTTTTGTTTTTTTTTTTGATTTTCTGAATCTGCTTATGATAAGGGTTCGTGCCGATTTTCAATTTTCAATTTCCCTGACTTTTCCCTGATTTCCAGACCAAAAATTTCGATTTTTCCCTGACTTTTCACAACGTTTCAGGATCCTTTAAACAGTAACGTTTTGCATGAATTGAAAATTTTAGATGCGCAAATGAAGAAAGGAACAAGTTTTTTTATTCATAAAAAAAACGAAGTTTACTTAAAACAAAGTAAGAGATAGAATCACAAGATAAAACACATAAAAGTTTTGAGTACGTGGTTTACATAAACCATACCTTACAAAGGTAAAGAGGTTTTCGACGCGTATCATGGATTTTTCGCAATTCTGCACCCGATATGAGATTTTTCCCTGACCAAAATCCAATATCCCTGACTTTTCCATGACTTCCCTGACTTCCCTGACCGGCACGAACCCTGATTTTATGCCGAAATTAAAACTCAATTTTTACTCCCTCGAGCGGTCGCGGGCGGCATTTTATGCCGAAATTAAAACTCAATTTTTACTCCCTCGAGCGGTCGCGGTCGGCATTTTATGCCGAAATTAAAATTCAATTTTTACTCCCTCGAGCGGTCGCGGGCGGCATTTTATGCCGAAATTAAAACTCAATTTTTACTCCCTCGAGCGGTCGCGGGCGGCATTTTATGCCGAAATTAAAACTCAATTTTTACTCCCTCGAGCGGTCGCGGGCGGCATTTTATGCCGAAATTAAAACTCAATTTTTACTCCTTCGAGCGGTCGCGGGCGGCATTTTATGCCGAAATTAAAACTCAATTTTTACTCCCTCGAGCGGTCGCGGGCGGCATTTTATGCCGAAATTAAAACTCAATTTTTACTCCCTCGAGCGGTCGCGGGCGGCATTTTATGCCGAAATTAAAACTCAATTTTTACTCCCTCGAGCGGTCGCGGGCGGCATTTTATGCCGAAATTAAAACTCAATTTTTACTCCCTCGAGCGGTCGCTGGCGGCATTTTATGCCGAAATTAAAACTCAATTTTTACTCCCTCGAGCGGTCGCGGGCGGCATTATATGCCGAAATTAAAACTCAATTTTTACTCCATCGAGCGGTCGCGGGCGGCATTTTATGCCGAAATTAAAACTCAATTTTTACTCCCTCGAGCGGTCGCGGGCGACATTTTATGCCGAAATTAAAACTCAATTTTTACTCCCTCGAGCGGTCGCGGGCGGCATTTTATGCCGAAATTAAAACTCAATTTTCACTCCCTCGAGCGGACGCGGGCGGCATTTTATGCCGAAATTAAAACTCAATTTTTACTCCCTCGAGCGGTCGCGGACGGCATTTTATACCGAAATTAAAACTCAATTTTTACACCCTCGAGCGGTTGCGGGCGGCATTTTATGCCGAAATTAAAACTCAATTTTTACTCCCTCGAGCGGTCGCGGGCGGCATTTTATGCCGAAATTAAAACTCAATTTTTACTCCCTCGAGCGGTCGCGGGCGGCATTTTATGCCGAAATTAAAACTCAATTTTTACTCCCTCGAGCGGTCGCGGGCGGCATTTTATGCCGAAATTAAAACTCAATTTTTACTCCCTCGAGCGGTGAACTCTAAGTTTTGTGACTCGATAGAAGAAGTTGAATTTAATTTAAATCAATATAATGGGTTCAATATAATAAATCAGAATATAAGAAGCTTAAGAAAAAACATGGACAATTTTAGAGTTTTTATGGCTGCAATTCGGGTACCGGTACATGTGATTATTTTGTCAGAGACTTGGAATGAGAATGAACTGAATTTTGAATTGCCTGGTTATCGGGTGTTTATTAGCTCTTCACATATCAACATTGCTGAAGGAGTATCGGTGTACGTACGGAACGACTTAGAGATTAAGGATGTTCATACGGATAGTATTCTAGAGTGTAATTCAGTGTCAGTGACGGTTTTATATTGTGGGAGAAAAGTTACAGTTACTGGAATTTATAGGTCACACGATCGTAATGTACAAAATTTTGTGGAAAATTTAGATAGGTATTTTATAAGTAACTGTAGTAGTAATAGTATTCTTATTTTTGATTATGTGTGTTGGGTAAGAGTATTGGAATCATCTATGACAGTGACCTAACTGACCATTTCGCGGCTGTGGGTGGTTTATGTTTGGATATTGATGAGGACGTCAGTTCCAAGAAATCAATTAGACTTGGGTTCTGCACGTTTATCAACTATGATAAATTACTTGGATGTGTCATGGAAGTGAAGTGGACATCAGTCTTTATGGAAACAGACGTTAATATGGCTGATGTTAAGTTTCATGAAATTCTCGAAAGGCATATTAAATCTTGTACAATTGAAATTCGAACGAAAAAAGGGAAATTCAGAAAAATTAAGGCATGGATTACTTGTGGAGTTGTTACTTCAATTCGGAATAGAGATAAAATTAAACAGAAGTTGAAAAGGCAACCTTTTAATACGGAATTAAAATTGTATTATAACCGGTATCGGAATTTGTTGAATGCACTTGTTAAAAAATTGAAAAATAGCTATTACCGTTCCCTAATTGCGGAAGCTGAGGGGAATTTTAAGACATTTTGGGCAACAATTAAATTGGCCTCTAATACTAGAAAGAATGAAACTAATGAACTCTGCTCAAAGATTACTAATGAAGATGGTTCTGTTATTGAGAATCAAAAACAACTTGCGGATTCTTTCAATGAATTTTTTGTTAATGTTGGGCCTAATGTTTTGAGGGATATTGATCAGCCTCCTCATTCCTTGACAAGTACTTTAATGAAAAATCTTTCGGGAGCCTCTCCTGGGGTATCTCTGTTCTTGAACCCTGTTAGTCATGTTGAAGTGGAAAATTATTTAAATAAATTAAAAAGGAACAGTAGTTATAATTTTGGGGTGATAAGTAATAGGGCTTTGAAACATGTTCGATCTTTTATAAGTGTGCCATTGGCACATATTTTCAATCTAGTCCTCTCATCTGGAATTTATCCAGATTTATTCAAAAAGTCTATAGTTATACCGCTTCACAAGTCAGGAAAGAAAGATACAAAGGGTAATTACAGGCCGATTTCTTTGACTATGGCATTGTCAAAAGTACTGGAAAAATGTATTAAAGCAAGGATGTTGGCTTTCTTGGAAAAATTCAATATTTTTTCGGGAAATCAATTTGGGTTTCGAAAGGGTCTGAGCACAGATAATGCCCTGTTTCATTTGAACAAACTGATCACCCAAAAGTGTAATGAAGGTTTGCACGTAGTAGGTCTTTTTCTTGATATTAGCAAGGCGTTTGATTGCGTTCAGCATAAAGTACTTTTGGATAAATTGTATAATTATGGGATTAGAGGTTTGCCTTTAATGCTTTTAAAATCATATCTCTCGAATCGCTCACAACAAGTTAAAATTGGTGAAGTTTTAAGTGATCCTAGAGGGGTTGTGTGTGGTGTACCACAGGGAACGGTTCTGGGTCCAGTTCTTTTTTTGTTGTATATAAATGAATTGTTGGACATTCATATTAGTGGCCAAACTTTTGGTTTCGCGGATGACACTGCTATAATTTTTTGGAATAGGTCATTTGATGATTTGATGGCAGCTGTTAGTTCAGAATTTCAAATAGTGCGGGCCTGGATGGATACAAATCTAAGAGAGAATTTAAATCGTTTATTTACACATTTTACATAATACAGATATATTCACAAGTACAAATTATGAATGCAACGTTCGTTTGTTTAATATCTAAGCCTAAGGTCAGTGACCTGTCCAGGCTCGTTCTCTCCCAGCTCAGCTTGGATGTGCGTACGTTCAGTAATGCATTTTAGTTTATAATAATTATAATTATTATAAGAATTGTTCTTATATATTACTTCCTAAATATCCTACTTTTAACAAACTAAAAGGTACTTATACCTACTTAACGTCTAGCAAAGGTCGTTGTGGTAGTACATTTCTGTTATTCAAATTTTACATATAGGGATATTGGATTATTGTGGGTCACTATGAATTCAAAATTTAAATTAAAGGATGATGGATTTTGCATTTATTTGATTCATCAAGTGTTGAAATGTTAGCTTTTTGAATACAGCTACAGAATTAGTTGTTTTAATTGCTGATGGCAAAGTTTCGAAAACTGAGGGGGCCAGCCAAGGCAACTGCCTAGTGTAGAAGTCATTGCTTGGGCGTGCTATTGATAAAATACTTTGTGCGTTCAACCTGGTAGGTCTCACATCACTTCTCTTTTCGAATAAGTCGAGGGACTTATGCACATATAAGGCCAATCGATAAACATACGTCATTCTTGGAGAAAGTACTTCAAAATCCTCGTAAAGGTTCACCATTTGGGTGCGCCTAATCTTTTGCGAATTAATTTTAGCAAGACAGTCGTAATGAGATTTTCTGCCTCAGGTAGGGTTAATATTTCAAACCATCGTTTGAAATTACACGACTACAAGTGTGGAGGACTTTCTGAGTGTTCTTGTGATACGATCCCTTTTTCGGAGCACTGTAGACATTTGGGGGTTGTGATAGACCAACATTTAAATTATAGGAAACATATAGATTTACTTATCAAAAGATTGAGAAAGCTATTTTATGTTTTTAAAATTATAAGAGGTTTTGCTGATATAAGTTTGTTAAAAATGGTTTATTTTGGATTATGTAATTCATTAATTAGATATGGTATAATAGCATGGGGAAGTGCTTGTAAAAGTGCTCTTCGCCCGTTACAAATTGTTCAAAATACCATATTACGTATAATTTTAAATAGATCTTCCAGGAGTAATACAGCTCTACTCTATAAAGAATTGGGTTTCCTGAGAATTTCTGATATTTTTAGGAAAGAATCTTGTGTGCAGGTATTCAAGACGGGAATTGATTCCAATAATGTATCCAAGCTTGAGTCGACTCGAATGGCAGACAGGTCAAATATTAGGTTATCTAAAGTAAATATTGAAATTTTTAGGAGAAATTCTTATGTTGTGGCTCTCTATTTCTTTTATAATCATGGGATTGATGTTCGGCAGTTTATTAATGTTAATCATTTTAAAAAATATGTACTTGATCAAATATTAGATGCTCAGGAATGATGTTAATTTCTTTTTTTGTATAGATAGTATTTTTTTTTTTTTTTTTTTTTTTTTTATATTTATATTTTTATTCTGTTTTTGATTGTATTTTGTTCGGCAGCTTGAAGAGTAGCGACTCCACAGGGGGATACAAATTCTTTGAATTTAGTCCTCTGTGGGCACAACTGTTATTTCTGATTAGATTGCTTCATTTTGTCTATTTCTTTTATGTTTGTGCCAATAAATAAATAAATAAATTAATGAGTGAAAAAAAAAAAAAAAAATTAAAACTCAATTTTTACTCCCTCGAGCGGTCGCGGGCGGCATTTTATGCCGAAATTAAAACTCAATTTTTACT